>CAUJNA010000158.1:734142-989774 GCA_963377175.1 Effrenium voratum
CAACTGGGCACCGAGCGAACGCACGAACTCGCAAGCAACTGCCAAAGACTCGGGATGCAGATTGCGCCATCAAGTCGCTGCGCGCACGATCCGCATCATGCCCTGCAAAAAGAATGCCTTGCGCAGCGGGCAAGTTTACATGTGATCTGCGACTCTGCCTGACGCGGCAAGAAGCTGTCAACTTGCTTGACAAGCTCTGCATTCTGCTGGCCCAAAAACGCACTGTGCAGATTTCGGAGCTGCTCCAACAACTGGGAGGGACAAGCGCCAGCAACGCCGAACTCAAACCACTTGAACACGGCACTGGCACAAGTATAGCATGCCTGGTGGAGGCGCACGCTTGAAAACCAACTCGTCTGGCTGAGCCTTGCGAGATCGCAAGGGCTGAGCGAAAACCCTGATTCCCCTTTCACAGGACTTGCTCATGCGCTCACATGTTCTTGTCCAGAGTCCATCGGACATGGAACTCATAGGTCGGCCAGGTGTTGTTGCTGCTGTGCTTGGTCCCCGCTCTTCTGCAAGCAGTTTACAAATCAGGAGATCAAGCACCCTTCACGAAAGGAAACAACATGGAACAAGACAAAACCAGCATTCCAACCCCAAGCGATCCAGGCAGCTGCAAGTGAGTGCGGCCCTTCGCAGCCGCTTGCGGCATCTCCGACCGCGGCGAGCTGTCGATTCATTCATGCAAACACCCGAGGCCGCCCTGAGGAACAAGAGCTGAAAAGCTGGCGGTGAAAGTCTTGCAAAGAAAGCCGGCACAGCCATGGGGACAAGGGGGGTCAATGTGCGCAGTGTGGCTTTGCAACAACCCCCTGCTGGCCAAAACAAAGTTGACACAACAACCGGCGCACACACACACACCCTTTCGAAAATCCAAACGAGAAAAAGGATCCTTCGCAAGCGTTACGCGAAATGGGACCGAAACTCCATGCAGTATAAGTGGAGGGTTCCGTGGGACGAGATGAGCTGTGAAGTTCACGCTGGTTGTAGTCTGAAAAGTGAAAAGTCATAGTACGTTTAAGCTACAGTCATGAGGCGTTTCCTGGGGCGTTGGCGAAAGCGGAGCTGGCTTCCAAAATAAACCCTTTCGACAGCATGTGCAGGTCACCAGCACTGCACCTGCCAGCCGCAGCAGTCTCAAGCCGCAAGTTGCCACAAAGTTTTGGAGCTGGTGGGGTCCAACAGCTCCGTGCTTTGCTCAAGTCAGGCAAGCTGGCCTCTTTTGGATTGCCCTGATTCTGCCAAATTTAGCCACCGATAGGAAAGCCCATCAGCCGTTTAGCTGTTTGTTTCCCTGGACCTTTGTACCTGAAATTTCTGCCCCCCTGTCAATCGGCTGTTTTTGGAATTCACACCTGTTTTTCCTGGCGTGTGTTGTTTTTGGACATCGAGCAGTTTTTGGAGGCACCCGGGCTGTCAGGTCGACATATTTCCTCATCGAGCAAATGTGTGCAAAAACGCTCGCAACAGGCCGACAACGAGCGCAAGTGCTCATTTGACACATTATCGGGCACTTGTGTCATTGCTCGGGCAGATCGGGCGCAAACTGTGTGTTTGAGCAGAAAAAAGCGAGCCAACAAAAAGTATCAATGGAAGGTCCAGGTCCTATTATCTGCTCCACCTTCTGACAGGGAATGCTGGTGCTCACATTGTGAGAGATCAATCGGGCTCCATTAGCGAATAAGTGAATAAGATTGAATAAGCATGCGATTCATGCGATGCTCAAAATAGACATGAGGCTTCTATAGCAAGGGAGGCGAGGCGTCAAATGCAAAAGGTGCGAGCATACCCGGGCCTTCTGGGGGTCAAACATATTTCAGGCGCTGGCCGAAAAACAGCTTTTTTTGCCGTTGTCGTGAACAAATGCATGTTGGGCGAAACAAAGCCGCCGTTCGTATTTGTTTGCGCTGCGGTCGGACATGTTCGCCTGTTGGTCGGGAATTTTCGCCTGTTTGTCGGGAGTTTTCGCCCGTAGGTTCGGGGAGACTGCGCCTAGCACCCAGATTGAGCAAAAAAGTGCCACACTGTTGCCCCCAAAGGCATTTCATATCAAGAACACATTTTGAGCACGCAGGAAGGTCCAGGTATGCGGAAGCTGTAAGTTGCCAGAAACGTCTCGGCGCTGCGTCCGAGCTCTCTGCGCTTTGCTCAAGCTAAGGAAACATGACACGCAAACACTCCTGCTGCAAGCCTGAACGTAGCCCATTCCAAGCAACCTCTTGCGAGCAAGCTTGATTAGCCACTGAAGCAAATGCTAGACCAGGTCTGCAGTATTAAAGTTAATTGCAGCGAGTACAAGCCCTGAGAGTGTAAGGCCAGCGCTGGACAAGGCATCCAACTCGAAAGGTGTGAATGCATGCGCAGGCCAGCAGCACTCGCCTTCCAGCAGCCCCAGGCTGTAACTTCCTACCAAGTTCTGGGCAGAGCCACGCTGGTGGGGTCCAGGCAGACACAGACAGCAAGTCAAGCTGGCGGGGTCCACCGGCCAAGTATGGCAAGCTCCTTTCGTCACATCTTTTGTTTGCACTGTTGCGCTCTCCCAATTGCACGCTCAAAACCAAGGGGGTCACCGCGAGGTGGCATCGGTAGGGCGCCTTCTTAGAACAGGCCCTGTCTCTTAGAGGGTTCTCAGTGGCAAAACCCCTACTGCGAAGCCCTTATAACTGCTTCTGCGAAGGCGAAAACTGCTTCTAAGAAGGGCCCAGGGCCTTTTGAGAAGGCGATGCCAAATCTTCTGAGTGGGAGCGAGCTTCTGCAAACAAAATGGGCCTTCAGAAAAGCCTTCTGGGGACTCCACCGGTGCGCTGCCTCCGGTTTTGCCCTGAAATTGGCAAATTCAATTCGCATTGTGCGAACCACGTCCTTTCCGTCAAGAATGTAAGTTTTCAGATTGAATTTCAACGAGCGGCCCTGAAAATTCCGGCGTTGCGGGCGCTGCGGGACAAGGCAGTCTGCCAGTGATGGACAAGGCGTCCAACTCGAAAGGTGTGAGCGTGGGCGCGGGCCAGCAGCACTCGCCGGCCAGCAGCCTCAAGCTGCAACTTCCTACAAAGTTCCGGAAGCCAAGCTGGTGGGGTCCGACGGCTTCGTGCTGCACTCACGTCACGCCAAAACGCCGCTCCCCGTGATGCCAGCTAGCACTCCTCCCTGCAAGCCTGAACGTAGCGCATTCCAATCAACCTCTTGCCATCTACCTTGGTGTGAGGCTGGCCGCTGAAGCTACACCAGACCAGGACTGCCTCTTTGAATTGCATTTCAGAGCGCGCCAGCCCTGAAAGTGGGAAGCTGCGAGATTGCATAATGGCTTCAAAGTTGCAGCACTGTGTCTCTTTTTTTTGCAGATATGAATGGTGTTTTGCTGTTCCAAGCGATGTTGGAATTGGCCTGTAAGGGGTCTGGGTGGGGCCAAGTGCAGTGATACGTTGAGGAACTGCTTGAATTTGCAAAAATGAGTGCTTTTTTGCAATTCCCCACCTGTACAAAGCAGTTCCTGCGAAACATCCCCTGCATTATCGTGCTTTTGGAAGTTTATGTTTAGGGTATTTGAAGGGGGTTGCTAGTATCTGCTTTTGATGGCTGCAAGAAAGGTGTGCAGCTCGAACCGTGCAAGCACATGCGCAGGCCAGCAGCATTGCGCCTGCCAGCCACAGCAGCCTGCAGCAACGTGCCGAGTTTTGCATAAAGCCAAGCTGGCGGGGTGTCGCGGCTTCGTGCTGTGCTCAAGTCACGGTAAAACGACGCTGCCCATGGTGCCATCTAGCACTCCTCCCGCGAGCCTGAACATACGGTCCGTCAGTACATTAAGAAATGTTAGGAAGCAATTAACCGGACCTCGTGCGCCCCAAAAATAGTTTATGAGGACCCTCGAACATTCAGGGCTCCAAAATGCATGCTGCCCCCGCTACAACAGATTCATTACGCCGCCTGTAGGTTGCTTATGTGATAACCGGAGGCGTTGGAGCGAACGCAAGCTGCTGCTCAAGTTTGCAAGGCTGCAAGACGCTGCCAAACAGAGCCTTGTCAGGATTTGGGCCCCTTCATGGGGTAGCAGCACTGTGTGCCAACCACGAACAGCAAGCCAAGCTGGCGGGGTCCAACGGCCAAGTATGGGAAGCTCCTTTTGTCACATCTTTTGTTTGCACTCTTGCGCTTTCCCAATTGAAAGCTTAGAACCGAGGGAGTCGCTGCAAGGTGGCGGCGGTAGCTCTCAGAGATTTCTGCGAAGGCTATGCAACATCTTCTGAGTGGGAGCCAGCTTCAGCAAACAACATGGGCCTTCAGAAAAGGTCCGCCGGAACCCCGCCAGTGCGCTGACTCCTTTGGTTCGCTGGAATCTTGGCAAATTCACTTCGCAGTCCGAAGCAAGCGCTGGCCGCCGCCACCCGCTTTAGGCTTCGACTGCCGGAAACGCCCAAAAAGCGTTTCCGCCGCCGAATCGGTCGCCCCACTCTGGCGCCGTGCCCGGGCACCGGGAGAAGGGCAAGCGTAGGCCTATGGAGCACGAGAGAACCTTGAATATTCCGTTAAGCGTTACTTGTCCGCTCGTGCAGATTTCCGCGCGTGTGTCTGAAAAGCGCTCGGTTCAAGAAAAAACGCTCGGATGAAGATATCGCAAAAGAAGGAGCCGGCTCACTCTTTCTGCTCATGTGGATGAATTGCAGGCGCTGCGCGTGTCGCGGGAATGTGCGCTCGTTCTGCGGCCTTTCCCGTCTCATCCAGGAAATTGCCCACATTGCGCAAAGCTCCTGGGGTCTATGTGGCCAGGAGCCTCAGTTCCTTTACGGAGCAGCCTACGTAGCGCTCGCTGGTCAAAATAACTGCTGGCAAGCACGACAACTGTGTCAAGCAGCCGCTCGAGCAGAACAAAGCGCTCGTTGGAAGATCCAGGAACAAATGGGTGATGCATTGTTGCCGCAAGATGGCTCTCCTCCCCTTCCTTTCCATCAACAATATACGAAGCTTTGAGACTCTGGGCAGAGCCAAGCTGGTTGGGCCCAACATGTCCGTGCTGACATAAAGCGCCTGTAGCGGCAGTTCAGACAACCCTTTCACAACACGCTATATGGAGACCGGGAGCCTTGCATTATTTCCCAAAGCGCAAAGCCACCATCCAAAACGGCAATAAGACAGCAGCACGCAAGGACACTTGAATCAACGTCCTCGTGGCCGTCGGGCGGCGTTGCTATCAGGGCGGTGACGCTTGCGCAACAGCATGGCCCTAGCTGAGCCCGCTATGCTGACATCCACCCGAATCTTCCAGGAATTCTAGATGTTAACTTTGCTAGGAGATGGAAGATGAAAGACTCCAAATCATGAATTCCTTTATACTTCCAAATCATCCCCTGTTTACAATGTGAGAGCTAATAATCTTTCCTTTGCTCATCCCACCTAAGATTACTTTAATACTTAAAGATTGCACACCTACGTTGGGACGGGGAATCCACGGTCAGGTCCATCGACCGCGCGGAGATTGGGATCGGCTGGGGGCATGCGCCTGGAATCCGGTCGGGGCACATCCCGGACGGCTGTGGAGTGTGTGCTTACGCACATCGATATGACACAACTCTTACCATGTTTAAACATGTACACCACTCAAATGGAACCTTTTCAGGAGTCGGCCCCCTTGGGAACTTGAAATTTTGTGATGGGAGTCTCTTTGACAGGCGAACTAGCTGGGAAGGCGAGAGATTCATTGAGCGCCAGATATACTCCTAAATCTGTCATTAAAGCCAGGTGACTGGTTGGGACATCCAAATGTTTGCAGCCCAGGCGCCGGGCAAGCATGTCTTGAACTATAAGTAGTACGCCACTATGCCAAGGAAAGGTATTCGCTTGGTCTCAGTTCTTCACTTTCCATGTTGGGACCCACCCTCCCCGAGTCAAGGTGCCCCAATGGCAATGGTCAATACTTGTGCATCGGCTTGAGCCAAGCTGACAGGTGGCGTTATGATACACATCTCTGTGGGGTCGGCATCTGTCCAGCTACCTAAGGAGCCACTGGGCAAATGAAGCGCTGTCTTGATTGGCACGCCTTGAGACGCTTGCCGCCACCCACTTCAAAAACAGGGATTGGTTCCGTATGGCTCCATGTGACCAGGAACATACAGTATGTTGCGACCTCCCAAATATGCTATCAGCATCGAATTTCTCATGCGTCTAGAGTCCTGGAAATCGGGGAATGGCCCGGCAAAAAAATCCCTTGCTCTCCCTCCCTCTCGAGGGATCCACATGTTTCGTATCAGCTCAGGTCCAGACCTGGCCCCAGAAGCTCCTTAATGTTGGAGAGTGATTAATAAAGGGCCCCCCGCCCCCTCCCCCCCCCCCTCAAACGAATTGGGGGGGGTCAATAACCACAAAAACAAAATGGGGGTCAGACTGGGACCTGCCTGAGTAGTTTTCCAGTAAGTATTGTTTAGAATTGGTTCAGTATTGGTTTTATTCCTTTGAGCTGGCTCACTACGGTTAGAATTGGTTTAGTATTGGTTTACTATTCCTTTGAGCTGGCTCACTACGGTTTAGAATTGGTGTAGTATTGGTTCTTCTTCTTGGCAGGCTGCCCTGGCAATTTTTTCACAATTCCCTACCCTTAAACAAACTGCATTATTGCCTTCCTGGGGGTTCCGTGTGCCACCCCCTTGAAAATTTGTCAGGGTGCATCTTCTAGTAAAGGGATTGATAAGGAATTTGGTGGTTTGGGTCCAGAGATTCTGGACATTTCTGGCTGGGCTCAAACGTTTCAACCCTCAAAAATAGTCTATTTTCGGGATTTCGGGCAGATTTTTTCTGTAATACATACCCTTTTTGCTTTTTAGGGGAGTGAATCCGCCGGCACTGCCGGCGTGTCTTGTGGACGTTCTTCTATGTGTAGTCTTGTTTGTGTTTTAGTGCTGTGTTGTAGAATTGTTCCTTGGCGCGGATTTTTGCCTCGTCTAAATGACTTCACGCCCCCCCTCTCCCCCCCCCTCCGTAGTCTTGCGTGGTCTTCCGGCTTCTTCCGGTTCTTCCCGTAGTCTTCCGGCTTCTTCCCGTAATCTTCCGTCGTCTTCCGGCTTCTTCCCGTAGTCTTCCGTAATCTTTCCGGTTCTTCCCGTAATCTTCCATAGTCTTTCGGCTTCTTCCCGTAATCTTCCGTAATCTTCCGGCCTCTTCTCCTAGTCTTCCGATAGTGTTTCGGGACCAAACAACGCGCGTTAGGACTCAATCGCGTGTCCTGTGCTTTCGGGCTTCTTCCGGCTTCGGGTAGTCTTCACCCCTCCGCCCCCCCCCTCTGTCTACGTATCTGCGTCTGTCTTGGTGTCCGCGAAGACCCCCCCCTGCCCCTGCGTGTCTGTCTGCGTGTCTTTGTGTCTGTCTGCGTCCGTCTACGTAGCTGCGTCTGTCTTCGTGTCCGCGAGGCCGAAATTCTGAGGTGTGTGGGGGTGGCGGAACCAGGCACAACACCCAACACCCAACACAACCTTAAGCACAAGCACAAGCGCAAGCAAGTAAGCGACATCACGCGTGCTTGCTGCGCTTGCGCTTCGATTGTCTTAAGCTTAAGCACAAGCGCACGTAAGTAAGTGAAATCGCGCGTGTTTGCATATGCTGTGCTTGCGCTTCGCTTGTCTACGCTTCAGCGGGGCGCGGTGGGGGGAGGGGGGGGGGGAAATATAGAAAGGAGAATTGAAGGAACTGAAATTATTTTCTACATTTTTCTATCAACCAATGAAAAACACATTGAAAAACCAAGTATCAACAAATAGATAAGGTTAATAAATCACAACCTTATTCATTCTAAATAATTCCTAGAAAAGGTACAACCTTATCCATTATTTTTTCACTACTTAGCCTATTTCATTTACTATTTGTTTATCCTTATGTTGTATTTTAAGTCTTTTTCCAATTCTCAGAAATTCCAGTTGTTCTTCATTTTTCTTTTTACCTTATTCATTGTTCGCGAATTTTTCACTCAGACTTTAAAATATGACTAAAACACATTTCACCTAATAGTTCCACAAAACCAAACAGCCAAAGCACGCAAGCAAATTAGGAAAATATAATAATTCAATGTTTGCAAACGATAAGTATAATACAATTATAACATATAATATTTACATGATATTATAGTATGACTATAATTCAGTTCAGGATAATAATTTAATTGATACATCTTACTTCTTTCATACATCATTTTAAAATAATGTTAATATCTCTCACTGTATTTTTTAACATTAAACTTTTCACTTTCAATATATGATTTAATGTCTTCTTTCAAATCAACGCCTGTCCTTCTATGATAAATCAACATCCATAATATGTGTGTAATCATTTCATAGTTTTTTACTGATTTTCATAAATGCTCTAACATAATCATAAGGTGGTCTTTCATACACAGTTAAGAATATCAAGATTTCATCTTCAACATTTGTTTTAAGAAACCTTTTATGGTTCAAATGACATTTGATTAATTCTTGATTATATTTCCAATTTCAACAATTTTACATATATCTTCTTCATCCATTGAATTGTTAATCATATTATTCACTATTCCATTAGGTAAGTTCAATTTGTATAATTCCATATTTTCTTTTTTGAAGTGGCAACAGTCGTAGCATTTCTTATTGATATAATTATTGATTTCGGTTTCCACCAATTCTATCTTAATATGTTAAGTCAATATTTCTTTAAGTCGTTTTCAAAGGATTTAATTTACAATGGCCGTAAGCAAGTGAGTTTATACTATCTATCCAATATTTTTTGTTTTCATAACTACTAAGAGCAATTTGATTAGTTGTTATACTAAAAATTCTGTGGTTTTTACTTCTAATACTATTAAATGACTTATGTATAACCTCATTAGTTTTTAAAACCGTCTCAAACTCTTCATATTTCATTTGACGTCTTACAGTGCTCTTTGCTATGCCCTTACATTTCTTATATTTTCTAACATCACCATAAACTGAGTAAGCGTAGCATTTAGGACGAAGGGCTATAAACCCTGTTATCATTTTACTTTTGAATTTATCCTTAAATTTACCTAATACTTTCTTGTTATTCTCATCATAACATTTATGTTCCTTAGGATAATCTGAAAAATCTATGTCTTTTTTAATTGTCTTCAGGTCTTCATAAATGTCAACGGTTTTAGTATGAAATACAAAACTATCAGTATCAGTATATACCATTTAAGTATTATCTCCATATTTAGGTTTCACAACGTCATAATAAAACTTATACATGTGTTGCTTACTCAAATCTAAAATACTCATCCCAATAAATATAGGTTTGTCAAGTTTCAACTTTGTTTTTTGCTTTTCAACTCCAACCAAATTTTCATTAATGATATGACTATGTTTGAAGTTAGGATTACTTACGCACTTCATATATCTAGCTTCATCACTAACAACCTCAAAATCTAAATGTTTCCTTTTATCTTCCATTGTTTTTCCAAATATGGCATTGTTCATCAATTTATAAACATCTTTCTCAAAATCATTTCTAGCATTCTTTCGCTTCTCAGTGTTAAATTCGATGTAAGGTTTTTAATATTTCCCGTTGCTCAAATTTAACTGTCCTATGAATTTTCTTAAGTTTTAACCCTTGCTTCAAATAAAATTGTAAGGTTCTTATATGGATTACATATTTTCTTTATCATTTAAATTCAATACTAATTTATTTGTTTTCTCATCCGTAGGTTTTTATGATTTAAAAAATCATAAATTTCAATTTGTTTGTCTGACAGCATGTCGGCTTTAACATTCATAACCTCAGGTGCCATTGGATAGTCATTGTGTAAATCGTGTAATTCTTTAGGATATTCTAAACCCACTTCTAGAATATATCCAGTTTTATTATTCATATAATTAATGATGTCTTCTTCTTTTAATGTATCATCCAATTTTAAATTTTAATATGGCAGTTTTTGTGTCACGCTTAACCCATACAAATTGTTAGCATCCAAAGAGTTAATATAGCTACTTGTTTCTTTTTATCATAATCTTCTCCCACGTATTTATTATTTGCTTCAACCTTTTTAGTAGAAACCATACACATCCCTCCTCCAAGTCCCGCTTCTATCATTTCATACATTTCTTGATCATATATTAAATCAATCTCTACACCAGTCATTTTAAGCATAGCATCAAAAGCAAAGTTAGGCAATGTATAGTAATAAGCAGGGTCCAATCCATAATATTTCATACACACATCTCTAAAATTTTCGAAAATGTCAGTCAATAATAATACATCAGTTTTCAAATATAAATCATGGTATTCACCCATATTCTTAATGTTGAAATGCTTCCATATAATTTTTGCTTTTTCATAGTCGCTATCACTTATACCTTCGTCACTCAACTGACTATAAAAAATGGCCTTACTCGGTAATTGCTCATCATCAAATTTATCAAATGAATTCATGTAGTCATACGGATAAACACCTTTATCAGTCAACAAATCTAGACATTTCTGACTCTTAATCACATCATTTTTACTACTG
Source organism: Effrenium voratum (assembly GCA_963377175.1). Taxonomy (NCBI): domain Eukaryota; class Dinophyceae; order Suessiales; family Symbiodiniaceae; genus Effrenium; species Effrenium voratum. Next base: position 744,623 of record CAUJNA010000158.1, read on the forward strand.
AACCTAAAATTATCTTTCCAGTTTTCACGCAATAACCATTTGCTTTTATCTTCTTCATCTGTATTATCATACTTGCTCATTGAAACTAACTTATCTAATGAAGCAGTTAAAAACCAAAAGTGTCTTTAACACTCGAACTCTCAAATCCAATGTTAATAAACTTCTCGCTGTTCTGCGCGATGACATCTATTTTCTTTTCATTACATAACTTATCCGCATTTTGAATAATTAAATGACCATCATATTTTTCATGTTGTGAAACAATACAGGCATTTTAAAATATCTATTACAAAAATTAAGGTTGCAAACGCTATGAGCACAACCTCTATACTTACCTGTAAAATGGAAATGGTCTCTAACTTTTTCATATTTCTCCGCTTCCTTGGCATTCTTATAGTTCATTCTAAACTTATCCCCACAACGAAAGATTTTTTTAGCATTTTTAAAATCTTCTTTGTCTTCATCACTCATGTCTATGTCTTTGTTTTCTTTCATGTTATTTTTTTACTTCTGCCCTAATCTCATTAAGTTTTTGACACAACACATCAACAGCATCTTTACCACGATACATAAACTCATAATTTGTATTCTCAACAGCATTAACCATATTAATCATAAAACCACATGGTTTATGTTCTTGATAGTTATACGTTTTAATATCTTTATCTGTCGGTTTTTTCAACTTCTTCAGTTAAACATTCAAAATCAGCATATACATCAAAAGGACATCTTAACTTTGTGAAGTGATGCTTAAAACTCACTTTCTCATAAGGCTTAGGCATTACTATTACTATCTGTTGTCCTTCAACTTCCATGCATCCACTATCATAATGTTTGTTTAATAATTCTTCATTTCTAAATCCATGGTTACAATATTTACAAAGATTGGACTTACCATTATGATTACTTTTTTGATTATTAATAAGTCTGCTCAAACTTTTATATACACATAATGACTGCAATCCTCATCATCAACTCTCAACAAATCAAAATGACAAGAAGCATCTGTATTGTTCAATTTTCTACTAATAACAATTTGTTCATTATCATCAATTTCATAAACATTAATGGATATTGATTTATTATTTTCTTCAAATGTATCTATATCATTATTATTAGCAGGAAAACTCATACCATCAAAAATCAAATCACTTTCTATCTTCTTGTAGTGAAACATCTTTTCGGGGTGTGCTTTATCACAAATATTACAATATCCACATTCAATAGAATATTTCAAACACTTGTCATCTTGATTTTTAATATTGACACATGCCTTTTTCTTTTGAATCCATTCTGGAAGTTCGATATATTTGCCAGCTCTAGTCGGATTATATTTATTATACATGATATGAATATTATTAATTTTGCTAATAATTAATCCTGACTGATACAAACCCATATCTAAAATTCGTGTTTCAACATCAGGTCTCATTCTTTTCAAAGCATTCCTTAAATCCTCTTCATTTACAATAGTGTATGACCTTGTCCTAACTGTTACGTTTCTCTCCTCATCAAATAAGTTCATAACTTTCATATTTATTGTAGCATTCAGTTTCATTCCTCTATTCTCTTTCAAGTATTCATTAAGTTTGTCAAATTGATAATTAAAATAAGTCAATCCGTTCAACTCTTTTAAATGAATGTTTGAAATTGTGTAGGCGTTGGCATATGCTCTAAAGGCGCTTCTTTCTTCTGTTATGTTCTTTTTTCTTGATAGCATGTTTTAAAACCGTTCTTGCTCCTACTCTTTCTCTGATTTGATTTGCTTTGTAGTCATTAGTTTTCTTTACTGCTTGAAGTCTCTTACTCAATCTATTGCTTATTGGTTTTTCTGGATTATATCTATACTGGTTGTTTCCTACAATTATGGTTTTAAGTTTTTACCTTTATTATTTACTTTGTATTCTCCTAAATTTTCTTTAAGAAGATACTTAACATTTTAGTGTTTTCATCAGGTGGTAATTCTCTATTCATATTATTAACTATATAATTTAATTATGATTTTCTCTTTAAGTCTTTTTAAAGTCATAAAATTTCTAAGAACTAAACAACTAATTATTATTTTTAATTTTCAATAACAATTCATGACGCAAATAATGTCTCTTCAATCCTTCTAGGATATCATAGTGTGTAATGTCATATCTTTTTCTATCCTTTCTATTTTGTATCTCCTTTCCGTCCATTTTGGGTTGGTCTCTTTCCTTGATGTATAATTGCCTTTTCCTTTTTGGTATATTTTCACTGTGTCCGAAACAGATAATTTAGGGTATTTTCTCATATGCTTTTGCTTCAGTGTAAGGTTTGCTTTTACATTTGCTCTGTTGTCATCATCATGCGCTTCACTTGGTTTCATTCCAGTTGATGAGTGAATAGCGCTATTGTATTTCTTCAATGTAGGTTTCAACATGTCAGTCCATCTACCTTTAGTAAAGTTCATTCTATCTCCTATACCCTTTTTCATGTCTTCTAATAAATCTCTCAACAATATTGGCATGTGTTAGCGTTGTCTTATGTATTATACCTAAGTCGTCTAAATGTTCTTAAACTTCTGCTTTAAAATGCTGCATCATCATCAGAAAAGATTTCCACAGGCTCACCCATAACTTTAAATGCTTCTTTCAAACCCTTTCAAAACATTTGGACTGTCTCTTTGAAACATTGGATACACAAAACCTAATTTACTGAAAGCATCTATTACAATCAATGCATAGCGTTCTTCATCTTCTTTCTTAAATATTTTCATATCCATAATATCTATTTGAAATTCTGCTCTGGCATAAGGCACTAAGAAACTGTTATAATTCTGATACGGTTTTACTTGCTTGTTAGGTTGCTTCTTCAACCACTTTGCCACTTCTTCTAATGTTACACTTGCTCCTTTCTCTTTTGCTTGATTGTATAAGCTTTGTTTAGAACCATAACCTGTTTCTAAATCATAATAGACATTGCTCATTATCTCCTCATTGCTTAGTTTACTCATATATTGAAATTGGATTATATTAGTTAAATTAAATTAATACTTGCTCATTGAAACTAACTTATCTAATGAAGCAGTTACAAAACCAAAAGTGTCTTTAACACTCGAACTCTCAAATCCAATGTTAATAAACTTCTCGCTGTTCTGCGCGATGACATCTATTTTCTTTTAATTAAATGACCATCATAATTTTTCATGTTGTGAAAGAATGCAGGCATTTTAAAATATCTATTACAAAAGTTAAGATTGCAAACGCTATGAGCACAACCTCTATACTTACCTGTAAACTGGCAATGGTCTCTAACTTTTTCATATTTCTCCGCTTCCTTGGCATTCTTATAGTTCATTCTAAACTTATCCCCGCAACGAAAGAATTTTTTTAGCATTTTTAAAATCTTCTTTGTCTTCATCACTCATGTCTATGTCTTTGTTTTCTTTCATGTTATTTTTTACTTCTGCCCTAATCTCATTAAGTTTTTGACACAACACATCAACAGCATCTTTACCACGATACATAAACTCATAATTTGTATTGTCAAATGCGTTAACCATATTAATCATAAAACCACATGGTTTATGTTCTTGATAGTTATACGTTTTAATATCTTTATCTGTCGGTTTTTCAACTTCTTCAGTTAAACATTCAAAACCAGCATATACAACAAAAGGACATCTTAACTTTTTGAAGTGATGCTTAAAACTCACTTTCTCATAAGGCTTAGGCATTTCTATCTGTTGTCCTTCAACTTCCATGCATCCACTATCACAATGTTTATTTAGTAATTCTTCATTTCTAAATCCATGGTTACAATATTTACAAAAATAGGACTTATCATTCTGATTACTTTGTTGATTATTAATAAGTCTGCTCAAACTTTGTATATACACATAATGACTGCAATCCTCATCATCAACTCTCAACAAATCAAAATGACAAGAAGCATCTGTATTGTTCAATTTTCTACTAATAACAATTTGTTCATTGTCATCAATTTCATAAACATTAATGGATATTGATTTATTATTTTCTTCAAATGTATCTATATCATGATTATTAGCAGGAAAACTCATACCATCAAAAATCAAATCACTTTCTATCTTCTTGTAGTGAAACATCTTTTCGGGGTGTGCTTTATCACAAATATTACAATATCCACATTCAATAAAAAAAATCAAACACTTGTCATCTTCGTTTTTAATATTGACACATGCCTTTTTCTTTTGAATCCATTCTGGAAGTTCGATATATTTGCCAGCTCTAGTCGGATTATATTTATTATACATGATATGAATATTATTAATTTTGCTAACTACGGGTCCTGACTGATACAAACCCATATCTAAAATTCGTGTTTCAACATCAGGTCTCATTCTTTTGAAAGCATTTCTTAAATCCTCTTCATTTACAATAGTGTATGACCTTGTCCTAACTGTTACGTTTCTCTCCTCGTCAAATAAGTTCATAACTTCCATATTTATTGTAGCATTCAGTTTCATTCCTCTATTCTCTTTCAAGTATTCATTAAGTTTGTCAAATTGGTAATTAAAATAAGTCAATCCGTTCAATTCTTTTAAATCAATGTTTGAAATTGTGTAAGCGTTGGCATATGCTCTAAAGGCGCTTCTTTCTTCTGTTATGTTTGCTTTTTCTTGATAGCATGTTTCAAAACCGTTCTTGTTCCTACTCTTTCTCTGATTTGATTTGCTTTGTAGTCATTGGTTTTCTTTACTGCTTGAAGTCTCTTACTCAATCTATTGCTTACTGGTTTTTCTGGATTATATCTATACTGATTGTTTCCTACAATTATGGTATTAAGTTTTTACCTTTATTATTTACTTTGTATTCTCCTAATTTTTCTTTAAGAAGATACTTAACAATTTGAGTGTTTTCATTAGGTGGTAATTCTCTATTCATATTATTGACTATATAATTTTAATTATGGTGTTCTCTTTAAGTCTTTTTGAAGTCATAAAATTTTAAGAACTAAATAACTAATTACTGGCCTAAATTATTATTTTCAATTTTCAATTAATAATAATTCATGACGCAAATAATGTTTCTAAAATCCTTCCAAGACATAGTATGTTTGTAATGTCATATCTTTTTTTATCCTTTCTATTTTGTATCTCCTTTCCGTCCATTTTGGGTTGGTCTCTTTCCTTGATGTATAATTGCCTTTTCCTTTTTGGTATATGTTCACTGTGTCCGAAACAGATAATTTAGGGTATTTTCTCATATGCTTTTGCTTCAGTGTAAGGTTTGCTTTTACATTTGCTCTGTTGTCATCATCATGCGCTTCACTTGGTTTCATTCCAGTTGATGACTGAATAGCGCTATTGTATTTCTTCAATGTAGGTGTTAACATGTCAGTCCATTTACCTTTAGTAAAGTTCATTCTATCTCCTATACCCTTTTTCATAGTCCTAATAAATCTCTCAACAATATTGGCATGTGTTAGCGTTGTCTTATGTATTATACCTAAGTCGTCTAAATGGTTCTTAACTTCTGCTTTAAATGCTGCATCATCATCAGAAAAGATTTCCACAGGCTCACCCATAACTTTAAATTCTTCTTTCAACCCTTTCAAAACATTTGGACTGTCTCTTTGAAACATTAAAAAACACAAAACCTAATTTACTGAAAGCATCTATTACAATCAAGGCATAGCGTTCTTCATCTTCTTTCTTAAATATTTTCATATCCATAATATCTATTTGAAATTCTGCTCTGGCATAAGGCGCTAAGAAACTGATATAGTTCTGATACGGTTTTATTTGCTTGTTAGGTTGCTTCTTCAACAACTTTGCCACTTCTTCTAATGTTGCACTTGCTCCTTTCTCTTTTGCTTGATTGTATAAGCTTTGTTTAGAACCATAACCTGTTTCTAAATCATAATAGACATTGCTCATTCTCTCCTCATTACTTAGTTTACTCCTATATTGAAATTGGATTATATTAGTTAAATTAAATTAATACTTGCTCATTGAAACTAACTTATCTAATGAAGCAGTTACAAAACCAAAAGTGTCTTTAACACTCGAACTCTCAAATCCAATGTTAATAAACTTCTCGCTGTTCTGCGCGATGACATCTATTTTCTTTTAATTAAATGACCATCATAATTTTTCATGTTGTGAAAGAATGCAGGCATTTTAAAATATCTATTACAAAAATTAAGATTGCAAACGCTATGAGCACAACCTCTATACTTACCTGTTGGCAATGTCTCTAACTTTTTTATATTTCTCCGATTCTTATAGTTCATGTTTTAAAAATCTCCTTTGTCTTCGTCCATTCTTGGGTTGGTAGGGTCTCTTTCCTTGATGTATAATTGCCTTTTCCTTTTTGGTATATGTTCACTGTGTCCGAAACAGATAATTTAGGGTATTTTCTCATATGCTTTTGCTTCAGTGTAAGGTTTGCTTTTACATTTGCTCTGTTGTCATCATCATGCGCTTCACTTGGTTTCATTCCAGTTGATGACTGAAAAGCGCTATTGTATTTCTTCAATGTAGGTGTTAACATGTCAGTCCATTTACCTTTAGTAAAGTTTATTCTATCTCCTATACCCTTTTTCATAGTCCTAATAAATCTCTCAACAATATTGGCATGTGTTAGCGTTGTCTTATGTATTATACCTAAGTCCTCTAAGTGGTTGTTAATTTCTGTTTTAAATGCTCCATCATCATCAGAAAAGATTTCCACAGGCTCACCCATAACTTTAAATGCTTCTTTCAACCCTTTCAAAACATTTGGACTGTCTCTTTGAAACATTAAAAAACACAAAACCTAATTTACTGAAAGCATCTATTACAATCAAGGCATAGCGTTCTTCATCTTCTTTCTTAAATATTTTCATATCCATAATGTCTATTTGAAATTCTGCTCTGGCATAAGGCACTAAGAAACTGTTATAGTTCTGATACGGTTTTATTTGCTTGTTAGGTTGCTTCTTCAACAACTTTGCCACTTCTTCTAATGTTGCACTTGCTCCTTTCTCTTTTGCTTGATTGTATAAGCTTTGTTTAGAACCATAACCTGTTTCTAAATCATAATAGACATTGCTCATTCTCTCCTCATTACTTAGTTTACTCCTATATTGAAATTGGATTATATTAGTTAAATTAAATTAATACTTGCTCATTGAAACTAACTTATCTAATGAAGCAGTTACAAAACCAAAAGTGTCTTTAACACTCGAACTCTCAAATCCAATGTTAATAAACTTCTCGCTGTTCTGCGCGATGACATCTATTTTCTTTTAATTAAATGACCATCATAATTTTTCATGTTGTGAAAGAATGCAGGCATTTTAAAATATCTATTACAAAAATTAAGATTGCAAACGCTATGAGCACAACCTCTATACTTACCTGTAAACTGGCAATGGTCTCTAACTTTTTTATATTTCTCCGCTTCCTTGGCATTCTTATAGTTCATTCTAAACTTATTCCCACAAATACAGCATTTTAAAAATCTCCTTTGTCTTCATCACTCATGTCTATGTCTTTGTTTTCTTTCATTTTATTCTTTACTTCTGCCCTAATCTCATTAAGTTTTTGACAAAACACATCAACAGCATCTTTACCACGATACATAAACTCATAATTTGTATTATCAACAGCATTAAACATATTAATCACAAAACCACATGGTTTATGTTCTTGATAGTTATGCGTTTTAATATCTTTATCTGTCGGTTTTTCAACTTCTTCAGTTAAACATTCAAAATCGGCATATACAACAAAAGGACATCTTAACTTTTTGAAGTGATGCTTAAAACTCACTTTCTCATAAGGCTTAGGCATTACTATCTGTTGTCCTTCAACTTCCATGCCTCCACTATCATAATGTGTATTTAATAATTCTTCATTTCTAAATCCATGGTTACAATATTTACAAAAATAGGACTTACCATTATGATTACTTTTTTGATTATTAATAAGTCTGCTCAAACTTTTTATATACACATAATGACTGCAATCCTCATCATCAACTCTCAACAAATCAAAATGACAAGAAGCATCTGTATTTTTCAATTTTCTACTAATAACAATTTGTTCATTATCATCAATTTCATAAACATTAATGGATATTGATTTATTATTTTCTTCAAATGTATGTATATCATTATTATTAGCAGGAAAACTCATACCATCAAAAATTAAATCACTTTCTATCTTCTTGTAGTGAAACATCTTTTCGGGGTGTGCTTTATCACAAATATTACAATATCCACATTCAATAAAAAAAATCAAACACTTGTCATCTTCGTTTTTAATATTGACACATGCCTTTTTCTTTTGAATTCATTCTGGAAGTTCGATATATTTGCCAGCTCTAGTCGGATTATATTTATTATACATGATATGAATATTATTAATTTTGCCAACTACTGGTCCTGACTGATACAAACCCATATCTAAAATTCTTGTTTCAACATCAGGTCTCATTCTTTTTAAAGGATTTCTTAAATCCTCTTCATTTACAATAGTGTATGACCTTGTCCTAACTGTTACGTTTCTCTCCTCGTCAAATAAGTTCATAACTTCCATATTTATTGTAGCATTCAGTTTCATTCCTCTATTCTCTTTCAAGTATTCCTTAAGTTTGTCAAATTGATTATAAAATAAGTCAATCCGTTCAATTCTTTTAAATCAATGTTTGAAATTGTGTAAGCGTTGGCATATGCTCTAAAGGCGCTTCTTTCTTCTGTTATGTTTGCTTTTTTCTTGATAGCATGTTTCAAAACCGTTCTTGTTCCTACTCTTTCTCTGATTTGATTTGCTTTGTAGTCATTAGTTTTCTTTACTGCTTGAAGTCTCTTACTCAATCTATTGCTTACTGGTTTTTCTGGATTATATCTATACTGATTGTTTCCTACAATTATGGTATTAAGTTTTTTACCTTTATTATTTACTTTGTATTCTCCTAATTTTTCTTTAAGAAGATACTTCACAATTTGAGTGTTTTCATTAGGTGGTAATTCTCTATTCATATTATTGACTATATAATTTTAATTATGATTTTCTCTTTCAGTCTTGTTAAAGTCATAAAATTTTAAGAACTAAATAACTAATTACTGGCCTAAATTATTATTTTCAATTTTCAATTAATAATAATTCATGACGCAAATAATGTTCCTTTAATCCTTCCAAGACATAGCAATGTCATATCTTTTTCTATCCTTTCTATTTTGTATCTCCTTTCCGTCCATTTTGGGTTGGTCTCTTTCCTTGATGTATAATTGCCTTTTCCTTTTTGGTGTATTTTCACTGTGTCCGAAACAGATAATTTAGGGTATTTTCTCATATGCTTTTGCTGTGTAAGGTTTGCTTTTACATTTGCTCTGTTGTCATCATCATGCGCTTCACTTGGTTTCATTCCAGTTGATGAGTGAATAGCGCTACTGTATTTCTTCAATGTAGGTGTTAACATGTCAGTCCATTTACCTTTAGTAAAGTTTATTCTATCTCCTATACCCTTTTTCATAGTCCCAATAAATCTCTCAACAATATTGGCATGTGTTAGCGTTGTCTTATGTATTATACCTAAGTCGTCTAAATGGTTCTTAATTTCTGCTTTAAATGCTCCATCATCATCAGAAAAGATTTCCACAGGCTCACCCATAACTTTAAATGCTTCTTTCAACCCTTTCAAAACATTTGGACTGTCTCTTTGAAACATTAAAAAACACAAAACCTAATTTACTGAAAGCATCTATTACAATCAAGGCATAGCGTTCTTCATCTTCTTTCTTAAATATTTTCATACCCATAATATCTATTTGAAATTCTGCTCTGGCATAAGGCACTAAGAAACTGTTATAATTCTGATACGGTTTTATTTGCTTGTTAGGTTGCTTCTTCAACCACTTGAGGAGCGGGTGAACGAAAGCTAGCAGTTGTTGCATGAGATGGGTCGGTGACAGAGTGGATTCATAGGTAGCTTGTGTACAACGAGAGGCCCGGCAAGACTCGTAGGATGCGACACGCAAACGCACATGGTGGCGTGGCAAACCTTGAAAAATGAAAACAACGAGAGGCGTCAGAAGCTGTCTTAAAGCACCTCTGGGTTCTGCATGTTGCGTGTGCAAAGATTCTTGCGAGGTGGTTTACTGAGAAGACTGAGATCTCAAATGAACAAGCTGAATCGGTGGAACATGTAAAAGTTCGTAGCACCAAGTCCAAAACGGGCAAACCGAGACTGCTGAAACACTGAGCCACTGCCCGGGGGGAGGGGTGGACCAAGGAGGAATCGAGCCTGAGACGGGGGGGGGGGGGTCTAAATAATTGATTTTTTCAATCTTTTCGGCTCAAATAATCAATCTTTCGGCAGTTGAGCCCCTTACCTTGCTTACGCAAGGAGAAACTTCAGCTAGCTAAAGCTAGCTATCGTGACTTTGCCACTTCTTCTAATGATACACTTGCTCCTTTCTCTTTTGCTTGATTGTATAAGCTTTGTTTAGAACCATAACCTGTTTATAAATCATGATAGAGATTGCTCATTATCTCCTCATTACTTAGTTTACTCATATATTGAAATTGGATTATATTAATTAAATTAAAATTAAATTAATATTATCCAATTAGACTTTATTGTTAGCACTCTGGCACTTTCTACTTTTCTCATGTCTTGATTTGTTAGAACTGTTGGCCATTGACTTTCCACAAATATTACATGTGTACGGTTTATTAAGTTTTTCTTGAAAGTAATTTTGTGATAATCCTTTTGATATTGTTTCTGTTTATTTTCTTTTATTGCTTCACTGTCAGTAGGACTTTGCATTACATCAGCATCTGAACTTTCAGAATGTCTTTCAATGTCATTAACAAAACTACTATTCATAAATATCATATTCATAAAGACATTATAATCATATTGATCATGTGTCCCTCCTGAAAAACCAATCGCTTCCATCATCCGAGTGTCTGCTATAGAATGGCATTTATCTTATATAATAAAGTCGTTATTTCTTTAAGGCATTTTTACAAATTCTGGTATTTTAGTTGATTATTTTAGTTGTTATTGTTTTATTTTGTTATTATTTTGGTTATCAGTTTGCTTTTGAAACTCTTTGAAGACCCACCTAATAGTTTTGTCTTATCATCAAAATTATAGGCTTGTGTTGCCTTATCATACGGAAGGTCTGTTTGTGTTGCCTTGTTTTCTTTGTTACGCGTTTGTGTTGCCTTGTCTGCCATCATAACTTCTGTGTTCATATATCTTTCTTTATCTTTATACTTCATTAAATCCATTTCATCAAAATCAAAATTATTCAATAACATATCTTTCTTGTATTTCTTCAGTATACCTGTTGTTTTTAGTTTGCTCGTCATTGCTTGTTTAAGCATTTCATCATATGTAGGGCGTTCCTTAACTCGTGTTTGTGGTTGTTAATCATTTTATATAATTATTGATAAATTAAATAAATGATTTTTTTAAACCTTTGATGCTTTACCTTTTCCTTTCATATCTCTCCAATCGTTCATTCTTTTTCTTAACAATTCATCATTCACTTCTGTTGTCCATTTTTCACTGTTTATAAGTTTCTCCACCAGTGCAACTAAATAAGTTCTACCAGTTTCCTTTTTACCTTTCCCCTTTTTCTTTGTGTTTGCATATTGTTGCTCCTGTTCTTTGGTAAGTTCTGCTGCTCTTAAAAATATTGAAATAATATGTCTTCTTCTTTTACTGTGCTTCCTTTCCAATGGTTTATATCAGTTGAATAGTCAATGGCTCCCTTATGTGTTCTTGTTTGTCTTTGTGGGACTGTGGATGGACTGTCAGCGTTATCCCTGTTTTGCTCTCTTATTTCTAACTCTTTTGATTTCTTTCTTGTAATGCCTCTAACAATTTCTGGCGCGATTTGTTTGTTAGTTGCTTCTTCTAACGCTTCCAATGGTGGTAAGTCATCAGTATCGCTTGATTTTGCAGTTAGCATTGACTGGATACTTGGTCTTCTCCCCTCTTGTCCTTCTAATTGTCTTGCTCATTGTGCTCGTTCGTGTAGGTCTGCTATTTGTCGCTACTAACTCTTTTTGAAGCTTGACTGATTTGCTGTTCGTGTTGTTCCTCGGCATCGTCCATTGTGGCACTTAGTGTTTGTACTGATCCGTCTCTTAAATCATCCATTTCATCGTCCTTTGCCATATTAAAAAGTTCTGTTTGATTTCCCCCATCTAACATTTTTTGAAAGTGTTGTTGTCTCAAATCTACTGCAGTATTATCATAAACTGTTCCTAATGGACTGTCATGAAAATAATATGCGTTTCGATCTATTACATCTCTTATATATCTTATCTTTATATTATTCCCTTGTAATTTCCTTTATCAGTTCATTATAAGACGGTCTTAATCACAATTGTGATTTTAGCGTTTTCATCTGTGCATTGTCAAATCTCATTAGTATATTAAATTAATTAGGTTACAATTTATTAATCTAATTAATTTGATTAATTTTTTCGATATCAAAGTCACGAACTTTCGTGAGGTTCATTAGAAACTCACGTCCTTTCTTCATTGATTGTTTATTCCTTTTTTCTTCTTAATAATTTCTGAACAGGATTTACCTGCTTCACTTGATGGATAATGTCTCAATTGTTCACCTTCCAACCTTTGAATTTCATTAAAATACGCCTGTGCTTCATCCATATATCTTCTTTTACTTTGAAATACAGCATAATCTTTTTTAGCGGTATGACGTTCTAATTGTTCTTGTAATTCCTTCAAATATGTATAATTAGGTTGATGTGCCTTGTTGTCTCCTTCATAATAGTAATGTTGAGTTGATTTGTATTTATTCTTCTTTTTTGGTTTGTTTGTTTCAAAAACTGCTTTTCTATCAATAACATCACTGATATGCGGTTTATCTTTATTTTGCGGTTCTGTTATTCTGTTTGCAACATTGTCATAAATTTCTCTACGACGCATAAGCAGTTGTTTCTTATCAATAATCATTATATAATACTAATTAGATTATGAATATATTTATCAAATAATTTTACTTGCTAAATTATTCATTTTCTGTTTAATTTTATTATCTCGTTCCATTTTAATATTATTGTATCTATCTTTCGCTGTTTCAACTACAATATTACCAGTTGTTTCTAAATGTTTTTCAATCGTTCTTCAACTCTTCTTTCTATTTCTTGTTCATCCACTTTTGGAATATTATGTTTAACTTTTTCATATACGTTATTCTCAAATTCTTTTGCTTGCTCAGGATGCATAATTTTCTACGAACAACTTTGTTAGGGTCTGGATCTTTTTTAACAGGTATTCCATTACAGTTATGACGATATTTGAAAGTGTATTTTGTTAGAAAAAACACTTTGGACACTTCACTTTTTCCGTTGAGTATGTTTTAGATTTTAATTCTTGTTTTGGTAGTTCGACTATATTATGATCCGGTGGTGTATTTTCTTTATTCTCTTCTTCATTTATAATATTATTAGTTTCTACTTCTTTACTTCTTCAGTAAAAAAATCTTTAATTTCTTCTACTTCCTTAGGTGCCTACATCTACTATTTCAATATTTTTAACCTTATAATTAGTATATAATAAATATATATATATATCAAAATATTTTAATATAACTAGTATATAATAAATATTTATACTAAAATATTTAATATATGCTTTTCAACCCTCAACAAAGGTAAGGGAGAAGGACGAATCTGCACCGTGTAAATCTACAGTTTTTCCATAAGCATCAACATACTTGAAATGAAGACGACGCAAATGTCTCATTGAAACATCATTAGCGTCATTCATTAAAATCTCATTATCAAAGGTTACATTTCCAAACCCAGCAGTAATAGGAATTTTGCGAAGAACGCGGGCAACTCCATAAGGTGCTAATTGGTTTCCATTTGTTAAACTATCACTGGCTAAGTAAATATTTTTCATTGGTAATAAATTAACAAAACCACTAACAAAAGGGTCAGGGGCAAAATTGATTTTTTCAACAGTGTTAGACAAATCATTGTTAATAGACATTGTATGGCTTCTGTCATAACCAACACTAAAGCCATAGTTAGTTTGCAATTCTTTATCCGTATGAATTATGTGAAAGTAAGAAACATAATTACAACTTATAGTTATAGTATTTGTTTTTAATTAATAACTACAACTAAAAAAGTCACTATTTCCATCAGTTCCATTAGTAGCAGTGTTCAATTTATTTTGTAATTCGGTTGCTTATTCACTACCTACATAACTACCTTTATCAGAACTGGCGCTCATCCTAATATTCCTCCTAATGTTAAATAATTATTTACATTTTCTTCAATAGGATAAATAGTATTAGGTATTGATAATTCGTGAACATATAACCTTGTATTTGCTGCTGTTTCTTGTGTTTCTTGTAAATCTATAACAAAGTCAGAAGTGCTTAAACTTTCATTTAGAATTCCAATTTGTGTATCAATGCATATTTTTCTAATTCTTGTCATATTTATATTAATTAATTAGATAAAACAATATCAATAATTAATATAATGAAGAATAAGTATTATTTAAAAGAAGGACAATTAAAATCATACAATCCACTTCATCAAGGTCACAGTGAAACGTATAGAAAAATAATTAATGAAATTCAACAAGAAAATCATTATTCAAACCTACATATAATAATAATTTATCTGACACAGAAGGATTAAACAAAGCATATACAAATGGTAAAGGTTCATATGAAATCAAATATTAATGATATTTTATATGATATTACAATTCCATGTGGTTTAAGTTCATCAGTGAAAGGTATAGAGATATTAGTGATATACTTGATGAAAACCATAATATAACTGAAGTGATTAGTCATAGTCTTGGAGCATCAGCTTCTGCTAAATATTTACAAAATAACCACGATAGAAATATTCATTGGACAACTTACGGTGCTCCTTTTGTTTCAATGTCAAAGAAAGATAATGATAACTACACAAGCATACGAAATTTTGGAGATATAGTATTTTAGATAGAGGCTGTAACATCAAATAGAGGAGGTCTTAACCCATTAACAAATCATCAACACTCATTATATGGCGATACTGGCAAGGATGTATCAAGAAGCATTGAACCTGTAAAGGAAATTTTGTGAAAAGAATATGTTTAGAGAAAAACAGTATATATCAGTATATAACCACAATGGATTATAAACATGCAAATATATCAAATAGTAAATGACATAACTGATGATGTTTTATATTGGTTCTACTTGCCAACCATTATCAAAAAGAATGGCAGAGCATAGGGCAAGTATGAGAACTAAAAGAGATAGTCATATCAGATTGTATCAAAAGATGTTAGACATTGGGGTGGAGCACTTCAACATATATTTGATAAAAAGAGACATCTTGTGAAAATAAAGAGCAGTTAAGAGCAATTGAAGGTGAGTATATCCGTGAGAGAGGAACACTAAATGGAGCTATAGCAGGTAGGGATATGAAAACGTCTGGTAAAGAAATGAGAGACATACACAGGGAAAAGTACCGAGAAAGGATAAACTCATACACAATGAACAATAAAGACAAGTTGAATGAATATGGACGGAACTACTACAATGACAGAAAAGAAGAAATCAAACAAAAAGAAAGGGACAAGTATGTAGAAATGACAAAAATAAAACTTACATGTGTCATGTGTGGTGCTAAACATAATAAGAAAAACACACCATTACATTTAAGAAGTAGAAGACATCAAGAAGCATTAGACGAGTTGAAAGCAAATGAAGTAAATGAAGATAATATATCAAATAATGTATAATGCTATATAATGCCTAATAATGATATAAAAACACTATAAATCCTAAAAAGAAAATCAGTTATGATGACATTAAGAAAATAGTAGAGGATGAACCTAATAATAAGGTTGAACATAATACTAGTCAAAATAGATCTAAAAAACTATTAAATAAAAAATCTAAAAAAGAAGTTATAGATTATTCACATTTCAAAATATATTAATTTAATAATAGAATATTTTCTTATTAGTAAATATATAAAGATGGAAACTTTGGAAATCAATGATGTCCTTGTAGAGAAGAACCTTCGCTTTAAATTAAAAGACGGTGGTTCTTATGTTCGTTCAAAAGAAAGTAAAAACTTTTACCCTTCGTCGGTTTCTACTTATACCGCTGATACAAATTCAGTAATTAGATTTAACATTACTGGACCACCTAATCAATGGTTGTCCTTACCATCTCTATTTTTAGGATTTACTCTAAACAACACTGATACGTCAGCAAGTAATGACCTCAGACCAATTGATACAGCAGGTTTCTTTGATAGGGTGCGTGTATTAATGGGTGATGTCATTGTATGCGATTCAAATTCTCTTTCTCGCGCGAGTGCAGTGAAAGATGTATTAAAATCCTCAGAAGAAAAAGAATTGATGAAGCATTAGGTTTTGGAAATACTCTTCTTAATCACGATGGACGGGCTTTAACTTGTGATGCGTCAGCAACCTCTAGTTCACAAGCAGTCGTTAGAAATGTTACCAAGAACAATTTTAGAGGAATTAAAGGAGGTAAAGGTGCTAATGTCTATTTTGATTTAAACTTAAAATGCTTTAAGACTTGTGAAAACTGGATACCTTTATCTTATTGTCCCATCACGATTGAATTATATTTAACAACTGATGTGTTAAAACCAATTGTTAATAGAACAGGACTTTTCACTGCTTCAAATACGAGTATCACTTGGTCAGTCACAAAACCTTTATTCAAAGGAAATGTCTATACTCTTGACGATAGTTTATATGCAGAGTATGCAAAAATCCTTGAACAGGGTTCTCTCCCTATTACTTTTGAAACTGAAACCATGCAAGAACAAACAGCATCTGCTTCAACTGAAGTATTTACTACAATTGTCCGTAATGTATCTACATTAAATAAATTGTGTATTTCTTTTTTTGGAGGTTATGAAGAGTTGTTAAAAGAATATAACCATATGTATCACCCATTAGGGAATATAACAAACGATGTAGGTATTTATACCCCAGAATATGATTTATCCGCTTCTTTGATAACTGGTAATCAAGTCATACCCAGTCAAGAAACTCAAGGTGTTCGTGAGGCATACGCCCATCTTATGCATTGCTCTGATAAACCCATTTTAGTTAGAGCAAGAAGATTACAGGTCTCACGCTTTTATGTATGGTTTTAATTTGCAAAAATTAGAAAGTGCAAATTATACTGGTATGAACCCTAAAAAAAATCAAATATGGTTGTTAAGATAAAGGCATTGGATGGTTCAACATTATATACTGAAAGTAATATGGCAGAGAGACTTTACATGCTCTTGGTTCATGAGTGCATACTTGAAATCCGTTCAAATTCTGTAACATTTTATGATTAAATAAAAAATATGCTATTATTAATTTTCTATTTAATAATAAAATATTATGAGTAAAAACTTAATGAATATGATTGATATTACAGCGAATAGAACTAGGCAAGTGAAAGATGGAGCAGTCAATGGTGTAGAAGACCTTTACGCAAGTAAATCCGACATTCAAGCAGTATTAGACAGTAAAGCAGACCAAGCAGACACCTACACAAAGGAACAGATATGTCAAGAGACGGCAAGGTGACGTCCCGTGGGACGCTGTGCACCGAACCCTCAAGCTTCAATACCAACCACGTAGAAAGGTGTATACGGACGATGCCGTTATAGCCGAACCCGTGTAAACGTTGTAAGGAAGAAGGGATGATAATCACAGCAGTAGTCCTGACCCTGCGGCGCAAGCGGTTGTTTTGCTCTTTGTGCCAATCACGGAGATCCGCAGTCACACATCGGATCTTGAACCTCAAATGTGTCTTGAGCCAAATGGCGATCAATGGAACTTGGGAAGCAACACCAACAAGGACCTCAGAACAGCTACCCAATTTCGGCACGGGGCCTAGAGGGTTTTAACATCCCCCATTTGGGTCGCATTGTTCATCATGCGGTCCAAACACCACAAAACGTTCCACTGGCCACGGCTTCAACTACGAAATCGTGTCGTGCATTCTTTTACTTGCTATCACTACACCGTTCATTCGCTGTGAAACATGCCGGGTTCGATTGTACGAAAAGTGAAACATTCATCCTCCAATCGAAGCACACATCCATATGCAGGTGTATATAATACACTGTGGCCACTTCACTTGACCGCCAGTGAACATTCCAGCTGCCGCATTTGCGCATCGCGCAGCTGTCATCCATAAATGGTCCACCAGACGCGCCCGCTTGTGATCGGTCTGCATATCTCCGGCAAAGAAACATCGGTGAGTAATCAATGCAAATCATAGCCATTCCAGATACCATGGACAATACATAAATAATGAAAAGATATCATCTATAAGGTAATAGTTCCATCCATGAATATCCAGAGCGTCATAGTCATCGGAATATGTAACCATGTACACATCCAATCATCTTGGACACATGAATATAAATCATGACATAAGTCGTTCCACCGAAACAGTGTCGATGTGACGCAAGTAACAGATGGGGACTGGCCCACATCGTACCGCAATCATCATCTTCACGAAGCATACCTGTCCCCAATGGACAGCCTATGGGTACGTCGGCGGAACTCCTCGTCCAAGTTCTTCTGGGCTTCTCGTGCCCGGACACACTTCTTGTTGTAGTCCTCTGGCAACCAGTGCCCTTTCCGAAGGCACCAATCCAGCAGGGGTGTGTCGCATTTGTTCGGGTCGACGGCCGAGATGATGGCGCTCACGTTGACCGCGTAACCATGCTTGCCAAGGTTTAGGCCATCCCTCACGAATGATATATACTTACAGTTGAAAGCTAGTGCAAAACATCTGAAAATAATATCACCCACCGGGTGCACTCGGTCCTTGACCAGGAGCTTCATTTCTTCCTTGGTGACATCGAGGATTCTCGCTGCAATCCACAGCTTGTAGAATGTGTATAGTCCCTCGCATTTGTTCACCATCATACGAATATATTCGTCACGCTCCTCAACCGATCGGAAGGCTCTTGTCCGAACATTCTCCGATTGAGAAATCTTCAGTGTTGTTGATGGCAAAAGTATACCTTCCTGATCGTGCTCAGTGATGTTGGGGTACCTCCTGAAATCATTGTGATAAGGGCAGCCCGGATTCCCTTCGAGTCCGGCATTCATCGTTCTCTCCTCACCACCTTCAAACATCCCCCACATCTTGGACAGCTGGAGTGCGATAAATCCTGCCATGTACTGAGCCTCACGCGGCTCGTCAAGGCAGATCGCCATCCGTTGGGAACTTATAATGTCCCGTGACGCCAGATCGGTGTCGCGGTAATGCCAACCGCTGTCTTCTTCTTCTGACGCATAGCCGGATGTATATCCTTGCGTGTCCATGTCGTCATCTTCTCCCGGAACTTCCTCCGCTTCGTCCTCATCCTCCTGTGCTGCCGCATCGTGGTTAGCTTCTTCCTGTGCACGCCTGGCATCTCCAGAGACGTTGGGGTTTTGGTTGTCCTCCTCGTCATCGGATTTGATGTGAATGTAGTATCTTCCGATGGAGATCAGTTGTGCCTCGCACTCCAGGCATAAGCAGAAGCAGGTGGGGATCGCGGTCGCACATGATGGACATATCCGGCACCTCAGTCCTTCCCATGTCTCATCATTCAGGATGACGACTTTGCTGACTTCGTCCCGGACCTCGTTGACCTGTGCGTTGAACTCTTCCATCTTGTTGTTTCGATAGAGTTCGCAAGCACGATTAACCATGTCAACGATGTAGTGCAGATTATCGGCACCTGTCTCAGTCTCCGGCATCCTCTCGCTGATCTTTGCGACGTTCTGGAGGAACATCGCAGCCGACTCTTGGGATGAGTTGACAAAGCCAGGGCAGATCTCGTTCTCCACACACTTCGAGTACGCCCTCTTGATGTCAGCGTACTCCAGGCGCTTCCCTCCGTTGCTTTTGCCAATCCAAATGGACTTGACCTCATAGAACGGGATCACGTCAAAGACCATGAAAGTCCCATTAGCCGCGACTCCAGCCCCATACCGCGCGAGGGTTGCACTGGGAATATAGATGATCGCAATCGGATCCCCTCTCCTCACGTTCCGTAGCGTTGTCTTCGTCGCCACGTTCATCTCATCCCATGGAGCAAATGCCCCGAAGTGCAGTGCTAGCCTGTTACCGCCATCGATTCCGCCGGGGACTAGCCCACAGCGTACGATGCTTGGCAGGTTTTCCACATACGTCACATGGAATGCTCCTCCGAGAGTATCACCCATTCTTGCGGAATACCTATTCGCCAGTGCGGATGAGCTCATGAATCCAAAATCACTGTGACCGGTTGTGACTCGGATGCACCAAGGTCTGTACCATCCGTCGCATCTGTTGAACATCCTGTCGATGTCGTCCCGATCCACGCCAGCCTTGTTCATTTCCTCTCTGGCTGCCCTCGTGTCGTTCGGGTTCATGATGCTCGGAAACCTTGCTGCCAGAACCTGGAATCTCGATTCTTGCTTCCGGATTCCTGCCACTTGATCACCTCCATGATGCCCATGTATCGTTTCGCTCTCGAGGTGTTAGGTGGGAATATGTCGTTGTTTCGGTCGTCAATGACAGCATCAATGTCGACCCATCCACCCTCGTCGCACCTGAAAGCACTTCCTCGGCAATTGCCGATCTTGTGTCGAAGGACTCTGCATAGGTCGTGAGATAGCTGGTTTGCTTGGTCCCTTGAAGTAAATACCGAGCGATCATCACCAATCCTGCATAGTGGAGCACCGTCGAAAGGAGCAATGCAGAAGTTGACACTCTTGCCAAGTTGCATCACGTCCACTTGCTCAAGGATTGCACCTTTGGGAAAGTACCTGGGGTCAACAATAGACGCGTATGCCCGTGGCATAGTGCACATCAATCACATCGCCGTACTTCGGGATGTAGCACGGGATGGTGTCGCATCCCATCTCAAGCGTCTTCTTGAATGTCCTGCTGTCCCCGCACGGGTTGTATGTGAGGTCGACGCCACCACATTGTAGCTCTCCTCCCTCAGCCGTGTCAGCCATCTCCACCAAATTAATAGTGTAGCTGTACATCTCAATTGTTTCTTTCCCTGCTTGTCCTCCTTTCTTTCTTTCCTTGGACGTTGATGAGGACGGCTCCTCCGTATCCCCCATGTCATCATCAGATGAAATAGGGTCACTGCTGAGTAGCTCACGGAGCACCTTCATCGCCTTCTCATTTCCAGCAGCCTCCTCAATGTCCTTGCAGTCGCCGTCGTGGGCCAGGTTCGCGCACTTCTTACAGATCCCCATATCTCCCATGCACTTCTCCATTGACTCCAGGAATCCTAGTGCCGCTCTCCGCCCGTCGATCACACGCTGCTTCTTGTCTTCCTTCTCAGTATTGGCTTGAGAGCTTCGACTCGGGTCTGGTGCTTGACCAAGACCCTCATCTTCGCCCTCCGTGGCCTTTCTCTTGGAACCTTGTGCAGAGGGCTCGGTGATCAGGGATCGTGGATGTCTGGGCTTGACCTTGTTCATGATGTCAAGCACCTCCTTCGTGGGCACGCCGAGCTGTGCGGACGGTTTGTTCCGCTTTCTGTTCTGGCCCGTCGTGTGGGTCACGTTCCCAGCGAGGTGTCGCACTATTGACTGCTCGAACTCCCTCTTGATCTTCCATGCATCCTTCCACAGTGGCAGTTCGTGCTGGAAGTACGACATCACCTCAAAGAATCCCAACACCATCTCGACGACGTCTCCCAAGGATTCCTCGTTCGTGGTTTGTCCCAGGAGTTCATACATCGTTCCTTGGTCGAGCACACTCTTGATCCATGACGAATATGCCACATTGCCGAGATCCTTGCCTATCAAGAAGATGGACATCCTCTCCTCGACTCCCTCGGAGTCCTTGCACACGATCACATCCCGGGATGCGCACAATTGCTTCCCGTGACCGTTGTTGTAGAACTGCGCTGCTTGATCCACGGTCATGCTCACGAATCCCGCGTGAGAAAGCTCCTTCTTCAGCCTCGA
This sequence comes from Effrenium voratum, assembly GCA_963377175.1. NCBI lineage: Eukaryota > Dinophyceae > Suessiales > Symbiodiniaceae > Effrenium > Effrenium voratum. The sequence goes on from CAUJNA010000158.1 coordinate 766,588, forward strand.
ATACGCGAGCTCCCGTATGATCGTGATCATGGCCTGGATGTTGTTGACGTCCACCATGAGGTTTTGAAGGTCGGGGATTGCCACCACGCATTCCGCGAAGAGGCGCGTGTACATTTTCTTCCCCTCGATAGACATTGCAATACCGTTCGTGTCCGCGTTCCAGTTCGCGCAACAGTTCACGCAAGAAGAGGGATTGTACTTCGACTTCGGTCCGAGCACCTTCGACTTGCTCATCTGCATCTCTTTAGCGCAAAGTTCGCAGATAAACTTGCTGAGCTCCGTGACCGTATACCATCGAAGACGTTGATCACCGGCATCGGCTTTCCCAAAAGCATCCTGCTCGCCGTGTCCTTCATCCTGCCGCTCTTGTTTCCTCTTTGACTGTGCAGTGAAGGTCGGCTTGTACTCGAATTTCACCTTCGATTCCTCCATGTTCTTCGGGATGTTGAATCGAAGGTCGGGCTCGTTTATGCACGTCCCCTCCAGCTCACACACAAACGCGTTGCTTGGTGCGACCGCATCGATGGATTTCTCAATCAGCAGTCGTTTCAGGAGGAAATGTTGCAAGTTCGAGCTCCCAGGGATCTTGTAGTTCTTTCCTGTGAGCGCATGGACCACGCGCCACAGGCGATCGTTCTCGGTCACCAGCGCGCCTGCCGCCTTGCAGATCTCGCTAACCTTGTTGGCGATCGTCCCCAAGTCCCCTCTTCCACCATGGAAAGCAACATCGCGATTCACGCACACCACGACCAGGCCCTTGCATGTGTTGACGAGGTCAGATATCGCCTTCTGCAGGGAGTCGATGATGGGGTTGGCGGTCACCTGCCATCCGCATCCTCTCATGCACACCCAATCATATAGCGACATCCAGATGTGCACCGACATTGGTGAGTCATCCATGTCTCGCCTCCGTCGTTCAGCGATGAGCTTGTCCAGCTTCTGCAATCGGGAGATGATATTCAACGTGTCGTTGGGTGAGGAGACTTGCTCACTCGACCCATAGTATGATCTCTCCTCGATGTTTGTCCATCCCTGTTCGTTGACCATCATCTGGAAGGTCTTCGTGCTCCCTTTTGAGTTGACGGCCCTCAGGGGCCAATCCAGGACCAAGAAGCTCTTCTTGTGGATCATCATGTCGCGAATCGTCGCCTCGCCAATGGGGCTCCTCTTCTGCCTATTGATAATCCGGTTCAACTGTCCAGGTGCGTTGTCCGGGTTCTTCTCCGCCTGAATCAACGCGTTGATGGCTTTGGCGCCCGGAAGGCGTCCAGTAATCAAGCATCCTGTTTGGGCACACAAGAAAGCATACAGCTGTAGCCATGCCGCATTTCCCTTCCCAACATAGGAAAGAATGATCTTCTCCGCGCTGGTCTTCTCCTCGAAGTGCAATAGCGAAGAGGTCAGGCATCTCAGCATACACTCCCAATATGTTGCGTTCTTGCCTTCTGCAAGACACGGCCCAAATACAGTTTGTATGATTGGGTACCCCGTATTGTTGTCTATGTTGAATTTCACATTGACAGTCGCGCCGCCCAAAGTGGTACCCCCTTCGAATGAAGTGTAGGTATCGTGTCCAGCAGTTGGGTTGATAATTACCCATCTGTCGTCGTCACCGCCAGAGTTCATTCGGAAAATGGAGTCGATGATCTCGTTGTCGATCTTGACAGCATCGCTGGCTTGCGACCCCCCACTTGGAGCTCCCGGCTGGGGGACTGACCCACCAGCGGTTTGACTCCTTTGTCCGGAGCTTGATGCCGACTTCTGCTGTCGCTCCGTCTTCCGCGGCGGCTCCGTCTTCGATGAGCCCATCACCCACCATGTCGGCTCTTCCCCAACCACGAAATCCTCGGGGTACTTCTCGAGTTCCCTCTCGACTTCATGAATCGTGCAGTATTTATTCTGGAAGAATTCGATCATGACGTCCTTCTCGGCCTTCTTCTCGATCTCCTTCATCCAGCTTACCCACTTGCGCCGATCTTGGTTCTCAGCGGCCCTGTCAGCCGCGTGCGGTGCCAAACTGATGGAGTTGATGTTCATCGCAGGCAGCTTCGACTCATAGATCATATCGATGCACCACAGGAAATCCCTGGCGTACTCAATCTCCCGGTAGAGACGTCAGCTCCCTTTTGTCTGGACGGAAATAAGCGGTATACGACTGATCTTTGGAGTCCTTCTCACCGAGCAATGGCTGCAATCTCCTCATGATGAAAGAGACGCACATGAGCGAATTGACCGCTCCGATGCACGCGTCAGAGATGTCACTGGGGGTTGACCCACAGATCATCCAGCGCAATAGGTTGTTCTGGCTGGCATTCTCATCCCTCCTCAGTGCATATGCGAGGTTCTTCATCGATGCCTGCAGCTCATTCTGGTAGACCAACCCAAGGTCCCAATTCTTCTGGTAGTCGTCCTTGGAACCACGACCGTAGGAGTCGATCTTGGGAGCCTTGATCACGCTCAACGTGAATACTTTCCCCCAGTTTCGATCTCTGTATCTTGCGATTCTCCGGTCGTGCCTCTCAAACTCTGCAGTTGTCTGGAACTCCTCAGAGCTCCTCCACCTTCTCGATGACGATGCCCTAGATGACTCGTCGTTGATGAATTCTTTGTACACCTCCCCAACCGGGGTGTTCTGGTGGAATGCTGCTTTGAACGACCGTTCATCGTTGTCCTCGGCCACGCCTAATGCGAGATCCCAGATGTGCGCAATTGATCTCAACATATCCGCCCCTTCCATGCAATACTTGGTTACGTTGAGCAACTCGGGGTTCTTCGCCAGCATCGTTGCCTCACCGCAAAGTTGGTTCAGCGCCGACACGATCTTCTTTCCCTTGCTGCAGAATTCCCTCCATCCAAGCATACATTCGTCGGCAGAAAGCTGTCCGAAAACTTTGCTGATGAACTCTAAGGCAACCCTCATAGACTGCCCTTCACCTTTCATCATCCCGCGGCCCTTGGCAGAATAGTACGCTGAGTATGCATAAATAGCGGGGACGCCGATGTCCTCGATCCACTTCACGCACATACCCAGGTCGCTGCTCACCTCCATCCTCTTGGGCATCCTCTTGCCATCCTCGATGGCGTTCTTCACCAAATTTCCCAAGAAGATTGCTGCTTGCCTAGATTTCCCAACAGGCACGCAGAAGAACTCATTCGTGTTGACGACAGTCGGATTGGCAGTCATCTTGATGATATTCTCCAGAACCAGGAAAATCCAAAATAAGCAGCTGCAAATGAAGCCACGGAATTGTCCCAATACGATCCCAGCTTCAGATTGAGGTGACGAACTCGTCCAGCTCCTCCTTGAAGCTTGGGGTTCGGGACTGACCCAGCTCCCCGTATGCACCAGAGGTTCGGGACTGGCCCAGCACCTCGGTTGTGCAGTTGGGGTGGTGCAGATTTCGCTCGCAGTAGCTTGGTGCTTCCGCGATCTCCTTCGCGTAATGCAAGCAAGAGCGAGTTTCAACGGTGCCGGTTTGAGGCACCTTGCTCGAGCACGAAAACGGCGAAGGATCACACCCACAATTATAGACGTGTACAACTGGGTTTCTTTGGTTTCACGACCAGCACAAGGTCCATGCTCATGGTTTCCATTGCATTTCTTAGACAACGAGCCACCAAGTTCAAAGTTCCATGAGACAACTCTCCATGGTTTCTTGATTGGCATGGGTTTCTTTGCATATCTTTGTTTCAAGCCATAGCGACACCCATCAAACTCGTGACTAGTCCCATCATGCACGACCTCATGCAGTCTCTCATCTTTCCAATAATCACAACTTCCAGGCAACTCAAACAAAATCGCAGCTCGTTTTGTCATGGCATGCCGTTTAATTTCAACGAACCGTTCAAACAATCTCCAAAATTCTCTTTGTTTGGCCTCGATTTTCTCTGCGGTGTCAATTCCGCGAGTCTTGTTGAGGCGTGCCCATGATGATCCCCCCGTGCAAGGCCCGGCGAAGAACAACAAATCGGAAGGTTTGGTAAGCACATGTCTGGCGATTCTCCCCCCGTACTCGCTCAGTAAGTCATCAACCAGGGTTATGGTGACAACCTGCGGCCCGTCATGGCGGGCAAGAGCAGTGAACCAGTTGCGTGGTTCGGAACATGCCATCAGCACGATAGGCCGAGCCAAGTCAACACTGTAAAGAGTGACGACTGTGCGAGTTCTCATACCAGGAAGCGAGACATGAACAGGAGCGCGAAGCACACCACCGTCATGTTTGACCATCGCGAGTTCAATACCCGGCGCTAACTGTGGCTTGTGCTTCACCGCAATGCGATACGGAACAAAACAACGACCAGGGACAAGCTGCTCGTGATTGATATGCAGACAACGCATGAGCAATTTCAATCGGAGCAACGTTTCCAAAGCAAGGTCGTTAACACACTTCAACTCTATGCGCTCGTTCGACAGTTCTTCAACAAATGCGGCCAGCACGGACTGCATGTCAACATCCCCGGACCCGACGTGAATTGGTCGTGGTCGTGGAGACCGTTCCCGCGCCGGTGCAGCGACCGGTACGGGATGAAACTGCCAAACTGCGCGTTCAACCCAACCATCAATTCGCACACATTGTAGCCCCGGGTCAACTCTATCCTCAACTTTGAGCCATGACCCATTCTTCAGAAACCAAGTGGAACGAAGCCACTTGCTCCCAAACGGTGTCATAACCGCGAGTGGAGGTTTCACACGCATCAATCTGGGTCCCTTGGCAACAACAACCGGATCATGTCCTTCATGCTCATGCAATCCCTCTTTGGATGTTAATCCAGACCACCAAAGGTCCGGGGGCATGATCGGTATGTGTGTGTACGGAAATGTTGGAACTCCGTCAACTGTCCCCGAAGCGGTCTGCATGGTCCCCTTTATGGGATCACACGTGGGTGTGAGCGCCTTGAGGGTATCCGGGTCAGACAGCAAGCTCGGGTCAAGTAGACCAATCTGCAAACATGCATGTTTCCATTTGCGCCCATCATTGAACGCCTTGGTGTAAATATCGGCCGCCATCCTGTCGGTGACCTCATACGCCAAGTACATGTAATCACGTGTGAACATCTCATGCATCCACGAAATGCTAACACCATGGCTTCTCTCAAGGTGGCGCATCGTGGGGTTCCTCCCCGATCGCACGACACCGATCATAGCCTTATTATCGTCATAGAACACAAAGTTCGGTGACTTCTTGAGAATCCGCTCTACCAGCTTGAGAGCGGGCATACCCATCGATCTCATGGCAACGTCGGCCGCAACAATCTCGGCCTCGGGAGTGGAATGACTCACACAACCCTGTCTTTTAGAGCTGCCAGACAACGGAAACCGGGTATTAGGCCCTTGTATATTCAAGTGTCCACCGGAGGTGGAACGCAGCGAGTCAATGCATCCCGCAAAGTCAGCGTCCGCATACAAGGCCAAGTGCACATCGTCCATAGGGTCTCCAACCCAACCGACCATGCGCCAATGTTTGGTATGATGCACATAGCACATCAAGTGATGCAAACCCCGATCATCGGAGTCAGTCCACCTATGCACGTTCCGTGCTAGGCGATTCACTTGCCGCAACAAATCGAAGCGAGCAATCCGCGCACCGTACAGCAACTTCATCAGTACGCTAGCGGCATGCGGAGCAAGGTGTCCACGCACGGGCTCCTTCATGGCCAACTCAGGAGTCCCTCCCCGTTGGTCCGGCACTGTGGCAGAACCGTCGGTGGGCACAAGATTGTTACACCAATTGCACACGACTGACGGCCCCTCTCTGGCAGGCTTCCGTGAGACGTGATTCTTTGTTTCTTCATGCAACTCAGGGGTGACAACCTTATTCAACTTCACGTCGCCCGCCACTTCAAGATAGCGGTCGACACAGGAACGTAGGAACTGTTCCATGTCATAGGTCACCGTTGTTACTCGGTGTCCGTTCCCGAGAGTGACGTTTCCCTTGCTTTGATTGCAACCAAGGTACATGTCAAGTCCAGTCTCGGGCTCAATCTTCAAACGTGTACGCAACATGCTCCACCCTTGGGCAAGGTTCTTCTGCGGCCCTGCCATTTTGAAGTCGTCGACATACACAACCAGAACAAGCTGGAGCTTTTCGTGAATGTACACTGAAGGCCATTCTTCGCCGATGGGCTCAAAACCAACGGCACGCACCGACTCATCGCAGTGCTGCTCCCAAAATGTTCCCGCATCTGGGTGTCCGTACAGCGCCTTCCTCAACGGGACGACTGGTCTTCTGTACTTATCCCATTTGCATTCACTTGGCACGGCCTCCGGTGGCAATTCAATCCAACACGGCGTGCCTCTCAAGGTGGCCTGTATATACGCCTGAACAGCGTCGGCCATCTGCACATCCCAGCCATCATGACAACCCAGAAAATCCGCCCAACGCGAGGCTTCAAATGAAGCAGGGGAGTTCCCCAAATCTTGAAACATCGCAGCCTCAAAGCTTTGGTTCTTCACTTGGTTCCCCAGCAACACGCCTCTACCCTTGAACTTCCTCTTAGGATCACCAACAGGCAACTGTGAGTGCTTTTCAACGCAAATGCCATGTGCGCGAGCCATGTGTATTTCTTCCCCTTTCGCTTTTGCTTCCCTGGCTACAGCGTCATATTCGCGCACCGCGCCAAGATCGAAGACCCCCTGGTCGATTAATCCCGACCACTCTTTCTTCATTGATGCCAACGCATCAGGGTTGGTCAACATCTCTTTCCGGCCTACCGGCCTGGATACTAAAGCGTCGAAGAATCGTACAACTTTCACAGCTTTCTCTCTGTGCTGTATTTGCTCAGAAGTCACGCACGGCATCGATGGGTACTTCTTGGCTTCACCGTCTTCGCCTATCGCAGGCATCGCGAGTGGCACCTTTCCAGAAACTATCTCAGCAGACTCCTCCCATTCATACCAGGTGAGGTCCGTCGATTCGTCGACCGATGGATCCGTCCCCGATGCCGTTTCAGCTTTGTCATTATGACTCTCCATGACTGATGCAGCCGCCTTCGTCCAGTTTGGAGTCGACTTTGATCGCTCCTCAGACTTGAACTTCCAGGCATAAATTACCACCAGACACTCAAATTCTTTCTCAAGCTGAACGTTTCGTCTCATGACGTCTTGGGACTGTTTGGAATCCATGAGAACAACCACCCCGTCGACAGGATTAACAACAATCCTGACCCATTCAAGCTCAGCCAAGTGCTTCCCATCCATTGGGTTCTTGATCTTTGATATGTTCTTCCGCAATCCCCAATTGTACTGCCATTCTACTCCACCCCAGCGGTTCCGAAGCATCGCTCGAATTCTCTTACCACCGGGCATCTGTAATGTCCGTGCCTCTGCCGGCGCGGAAATCTCAGACTCTTTACTCTTGGGATCTTCTTCTTTCCTTTTGCCACCGCCCTTCACCTCGGCCTTCTCTTCCTTGGTGTAATATTTACTCATCATCTTCCATTCTTCAGGAGTGAACTCTGGAGGTCTCGATGTCTTCATTAGCCTGAATCCATCCTTCCCGACAGGATACGGTCTTCCGGCCTTGTCGATTTTAACCTCCTTGCCATCGTCGTTGACGTACGTGATGCCATCCCCAGGTAGTCCAACTGACACGTGTGGAAGGTCGGACTTCGCAACCTTCTCATCGCCCTTGGAGTGTCCATCTCCTTTCCCTTTTGAAGAGCTCGGTCTAGCATCTTCTTCTCCTGCATGATCCCCCCGATCTCCGGCGATTACCTCCGGGCCATCGTCGAGCAGTAGACCAGCGATCTGATCGACCTCATCGTCAAGCAGTCGCTTCTCGTCACTCTGCAGCAATTCAGGCTCGTAGTCCTCATCTTCGATCAGGCGGTCACGCGCATCCAGACCGATTGCATCGATAGACATCTCTATCCCTTCCAAAGTCTCGTTGGCAACCTTGTACTTCTGTTGTATTGGGAATGTCAGAGGAGATTTCAGAATCATCCTCTCCGTCTGATGTGGCATTCTCAACCGAGGTGGAACCTTTGCCTTCTTGATGTTCAGCTCTGCACCCGCAAATGCAGTAAGTGCCCAAGCACGATACTTGTTTGCCCAATGCATGCCAGTGCTCAACACATATCCAGCAAATATACCAGTTTCCCCTCTCGGCTCGAACTTCTCCCTCTTTCCCCCTCGTGCTTCACTCGGCTTGAAGTCCACTAGCGCACCAAAAGGTATCTTCTCGCCCTTGAACTCCTCGCCATGCAGCCTCATCCATGCACTCGATCCGTTCACCTCTTCGATGTTCATGAGATGGCACAGAGTGGTGATGGCCTGCACCCAATAACACGTGGGTAGACCGGCATGTACTAGACAAGCCGAAGTCTGGTCAATGATGAATTGATTTGTTCTTTCAGCAAGGGAATTGTTCTGCGGCCGTCCAGGCAGCGATAGGTCGTGGTTCAGCTTCAGCTCCACGCACGCATTGATCAGTTCCGGGCCGTCATCCGAATATACCTGCTTGATTTTCCTCCTCCCGCAGAAGTGCTTGATAGCCCTGACGACTGAGTCAGTGTCTCTTCTCGCGGTGGGATAAGCCATGATAATTCCGGTATATATGTCCCGGATGATGAGCGCATACCTGCCTTCCACTTCATGATCTCCTGATGCCGTCACAAAGTCGAACGTCACCAGGTCACCGAACGTCTTCACTTCTCTTTTGAATGCTCCCGTTCGTGATCTGAAGTGTCTCATCTTTGCCTTGACGCATGATTCGCAGAAGGGATTTCGGTATCTGTGTGTAAGCAAATGAGCTATGGAATTGGCGTCCTTCTTGAGGACTCCCACTTTCCTCTTTATTGATGATCCTTCGTACACGTCTACTTCGATTCCGGCATCTGGATCATCTTCATCAACCTCTTCCTCGTGAGCTTCGGCATCACCATGTCGATGCGGGACTGACCCAACATCTACAGGTATTTCCTCAGCTACGGGAGGCGGACGTACCGGACCGGCTCCTCCGGGTGGCCCGAAGTCGAATGCCCCGTCGTGGTGTTCGCCCTCGGCCTCTGCGGACTCACCGACAGCGGCGGGTGTGACGTCGTTCTCATCGTCACCTCCCTGATCTGCCTCGTCGTTCGTTACCATCGCCAATACTTCCGAAAAGTGCTCCTTGAGGTCGTCTATCGTAGGGCGATGCCTGTTACTCCGAAGTTTACCATCACTCACTAGGTACGGGATGTCGTCCTTGACCTGCAAGTGCACGAATCCCTGCTTTGGCGTAACCATGAAAGGTAGTTTACCAGGCATCCAGTGAAATGCATAACCCATCTTCATGCATCTCCTCCCCACTGACAATACCGTGGGTGTCTCATCCAATACATGCGGCTCGACAGTCTCGTCCAACTCGTCCACGACTATCTTGGCCACATCAGATGTGGAAGTGGAACCATTCGCGGTCTGGAACACGATCTCGTCGTCATCTTTCACGATGTCGACACCCAGGCTCTTCGCCTTGGCTCTTCCGATGAGATCATGACCACATCCGGTGTCCATCAACCATTTCACCCGTTTGCTGATGCACGTTGACATGGCGAAAACGTTCTTCGGCATACCATGCTGTTTCTTCCAGTCGACAGCCGATTCCTTGATCTCGTCCTTGTTCCGATCATACTCGAACATTATGCTGCTCTCCTTGGTCACCGGGAAGTAGTGCTTCTTATATATATCATCCACCACTTCTCTCAGTATCTTCGCACGTATCAATGATCGTTGGACTTGGTAGGCTGATAATTCACGATGATCACTGCTTTTGAACTTCTTCTCGTCGACGTACACGTACTGATAAGGCTCATTCTCATTGTCCTCATAACCGTACCATTCTCCTTTTCGTTCCCATTGCCTTCTCTCGTCTTCGAGGTAGGTGATCTCCCCATTCTCGTCGACGTCGAGCACTTCCTTGAACCACACCATTTTCTCGGGGATCTCGGACTCGCCAGACCATCTCGATGATTCGCTCATCGCGTCGTCATCGTGCTCGTGGTAGATAGTCTCGGCTTCGTCCGGTTCGACATGATCAACGTCCTTCTTGAAGCTTACCTTCCCCGCAGGAGCCGATTGCTTCAGGACTATCGCAGGCATCGCGATGGCCCTCCTCACAATGGCAGGCGCTGCGGCTTTGGCGGCAGCCTTCGACTTGGCTTGTGCCTTGTCATTTGACGTTGCTGGAGCTGAATTGTTCTTGATGAGCTCATGTCTGTACTTACAAGCGCTCCCCCTATCGCACTTCCCCTTCTGAAACGCGAAGCATGCTCCATCATCTCTCTTTGGTGACGATGATCTGGACTTGGATTTGCCCTTTCCTTTCCCCTTGGACATACTCTCCAACTTGTGCTCCGTCTTCTTGCTGTGGGAAAAAGTGCATTCATTTCCTTTCACGCACCCCTTCGCCGATTTGAAGTGGTACCAACAGGGGTTATCCTTGCTTCCGCCCGGACTCTTGCCTCTGTCGCCGGCACCGTCGGACTTGCCGTTCTTGCCAGCGTGGCCCTTTGCTTTGGCTTTTGGGAGCACAGGAGCGGCGTCAGGTCCACCGGGTTTCCCCTTTCTGCCCTTGCCACCCTGGTTCTCCTGTTTGCCAGTTGCTGGAGCCGCATCCTTCCCGCCTGACTTCATCATCGACTTGACCGATTTCTCCTTCATGTCGAGCATCAGGTCTTCCCGATCTGCCTTGATCTGATAGTCGATCAACGCCAATAAGAATTCATACGTCTTCTGAGGATGCTTGTCCGGTAGTCTATGGTAGGCATTGAGGCCGAACTCCATCTTCTTGCTCCCTTTGATCTTCCTGTAAAGGATGTCTCTGAGAGCCAGCTTACTGGGTCTGTCCTCGCTCCTCATCTTCAGCAGCAAATCATACCATTTGTTCCTGAACATGACCAAGTTCTTGTCGCCAGGAAAGTCAAGGTTGAATAAGTGCTCGATGTGGTAGACAAGGTCCGTTCTATCGGAAGTTCTGAATGATTGCATAACTAATGCCACCAACTCTCGTCCCTTCACGATCACCCCTTGTTGATGTCGTAGTTCAGAGTGTCGTGTAGCATCGAGGTATACGTCCTTGGCTTCGTCAGGTGCTTGTTTCAGCATGTTCTGCATGCCCATGGCCATCTTAATATCTATCGTAGCAAATCTGTCGCCACCTGAATCGCTAAGCAAATCCAGGTCTGGGTTCAACCCAAGAGCCTGCTCCAGCCATTTCGTCCATGCGTCGGTATCTGGATCTGCACATGCGCTCAGAACATTCATCAGCAGTTGCATCTTCCAGGTGTCAAGTTGATGGATCTTTGGCCAGGCCGGAATAGATACTCTTTCGGCCTCTTTCCTCGAGATTCTCGGTCGGTCGTTCTTGACCTCTCGGTTATCTCTCGATCTCCTTCGTCTCCTCCGTGTCCGATCGTCTTCTTCCTCTTCTTCTTCCTCGTCTTCCTCATCTCCTTCGTCGTCGTCATCCTCATCATCGGGTGGATCATCCGGAGGTCCTCCTCCGCCACCAGCGAGGCTCAACTGACGTCGACCCGCTCCCTGCCCATTCCCATTGGGCGGGAATCCACCGTAATCCAATGGGGGCGTAGTACCGTTGTTTCCCCCCCATCACCACCACCAGTCGTAGTAGTGGATTGTGGGACATGCCCAACAACCCCTTGCATCTGGGATAGGTGTACATCGATCATTGGATCACCGAAAGACGGAAAGAGGATCGAACCTGGCATCAGCGACGAATTAGGGATTTGTTTCGAAGACGATGACGGGATTAACCCAGCCACCTTCTTGTCTATCCTACCTGAATTAGCCTGGGTTCCTCCCTCAGCGCGTTTCACTACTGCTCGTTCACGATGTCCATCTTTGCTGCTGGAGGCTTCCTGCATCTCCAGCTTCTTGTGTGCACGTAGTTCCTCGTTGTCAGCATCGAGTTGGCGTACAAAACTCTCTTCTTGCTTGAGCGTCGCCTCTCTTTCCTTCAGTTGTCCCTGAAGCTCATGCATCTCCTCGAGGTACTCATCGTACATTCCCTTAGCTGTCAATCTCCAGTACTCAGCCTCCTTCGACTTCTCGTCCATCGTGCACCGTTCCTCTTGTTTCTCTTCTTTGACCTGGGCTAACTCCAAGATCGCATCCTGACGATGACCACCTTCGACAGCAATCATCTGGTCCTTCATCGACACGTCGGACTCATACTGTTTGACGATCTCTTCTTTTTCGCGAAGCAAGCAATCTGCTCTCTTCGATTCCTGTTCACACGTCGGATCTCATACGTGTTTGACGATCTCTTCCTTTTTTTCCAAGCAATCTGCTCTCTTCGATTCCTGTTCCGCAAATACTGTAACGTCATTCAGCCTCGTCATCAGCTGTTCCCTGGAGTCCTCCAAAGAGTACGTCTCGGGGCGCTTGACGAGTGCATGCTCCAACTGTGATTTCAGACTTTGGACCATCTCCTCCTCGTTGAACTTCTCGATAGATGTAGAAGATTCTATGCCTCTGATCTGTTGCTGATAAGCTGATATCTGTTGTGAAGCCTCACGGTGTATCTGATTTGCACGTATAGCTGATTCCTGCGCGGCCGACTTCTCGCTTGCCATGTAGGATTTCATCAATGCAATCTCCCGCTTCTGCTCCATGATAGTTCCTTCAGCTTGCCTCATCTGTTGCATTACAATATTCGACTCCATGTCTTTCTTCTCCCCGTACTGAAATGCGTTCATTTCCACCTTGCGCATCTGTTGGGCTTCTTCCTCAAACTTGCGCCATGCCTCAGCCATGTGGTGTTGGTGGTGACTCACTAGATGTCCCGACTGCTTGCTGGCAATCTCGCATCGTCTTTCCAGCTCCTGGATCCGGATGGTGCTTCCATAGTCTTCTTGGTTAAGATTCGCCATTGCTGCCGACATCTCATCAAGTGTCTTCTGATATTCCCCGATCTCCACCTCCATCTTATTCTTCTCTTTGATCACGGCGCGAAAATCTGCACTGGTGGGTGATTTTGACCTCCCACCCTTCGATGTCGATCTCACGCCCTTCTGCGACGTCCGTGGTGTCGCAGGCGAAGATGATGATCTTCTCGGTGGGGATTCTCTTTTCTTCGACTCCTGATGAACATCGATCTGCTTCCATGATCTTGTGGGAGTAGATATGTCGCTGAATAGCGCGGAACCTCCGCTCCCAGGTTCATCCTGTGAATCCGCAACCATATCCATCACCGCAGGAAGAGCCATCAATCCATTGGATCCCTCTGAGCTGCTGTTCCCAAAAGTTGCAGTACTTGGGCTCGCCGAAGACGCCATTGTACTGTGTAGGTTATCGTTCCTTTATTGTCCCTGTACCCGCAATAAACCAGCTGTCTCCCAGTCCAGTGTAGAGCTTGTAGATTACGGCTGATAACCTGTCAAGAGACGGCAAGGTGACGTCCCGTGGGACGCTGTGCACCGAACCCTCAAGCTTCAATACCAACCACGTAGAAAGGTGTATACGGACGATGCCGTTATAGCCGAACCCGTGTAAACGTTGTAAGGAAGAAGGGATGATAATCACAGCAGTAGTCCTGACCCTGCGGCGCAAGCGGTTGTTTTGCTCTTTGTGCCAATCACGGAGATCCGCAGTCACACATCGGATCTTGAACCTCAAATGTGTCTTGAGCCAAATGGCGATCAATGGAACTTGGGAAGCAACACCAACAAGGACCTCAGAACAGCTACCCAATTTCGGCACGGGGCCTAGAGGGTTTTAACAAGATAAATGCTAATTTTTATGATATAACTGAAACATATAACAAAACAGAAATTAATGTATTATCAAATAATAGTTTTAATACTAATTTAGTTAATACAAATTTTAATAATATTTCAAATACAAACAGAAAACAAACAAATCTTAATAAAATTTCTTCAAATACTAATTTAAGTAATACCAAGATTAATAATATTTCATCAAATACACATTTAATAAATAATTTAAATTCTACTATAACATCTAATTTTAAGAATATTAGTTCTAATTCTAATTTAATATCAGGATTAAATAGCACAATACATTCACATATTGCTGCAATATCAGATTTACAAAATGGAGGTTCATTTGATAGCATTTTATTTTATAATAAAACATCAACTAATAATTTATTATCAGAAAAATTAGATACGTCAATATTAAACAATGCATTAATTCATAATATGACAACTACTGCAACTTTCAAAATAGCAGATTTTGGAAATTATAATAATTTCTTTGAAATGTATAATAATTATTTTGATAGTTAAAATTATGGAAATTTAACAGGTTCAACGATGTTTTTAAATCAACGAGGTTTTGGAGATGTAGAAACTAATAATTCTTCAACTTTTCAAAATGATAAAATAATATTAAATCATAATACTACAATATTAAGTAATTTCAAGTAATTTACAAGTATCAGGTGTATTTTCTTGTTCGTCTATTTTAGATGTAGCAGGTTCGGATGCTCGTTATGTTCTACAATCAGATGGATTAAGTGGATTAATAACAGGAAATACAAATACAATTAATTCAATAATTACTACTAATAATTCACAAGATACATCATTAGGTCAAAAGTTAGATAAGATAGATACTAACGCTCAAGCAATAGCAAGTGCTATTAATTTTAGCACTAATACAACTTTACACAGTAATTTAAATATGTTGACTACTGGTTCTAGAATATGTAATAAGTTTAGCACTACATCGTCGCCTAATGTTGGATTGCAAATGACATTTCAAATGTTCAATCGTGAATTTAATATTAACAGAGATGGCAGAATGTGGATGAGTAGTTCAGGAGGTCAGTGGGAAACTCAAATAGGAGACGCTAATGTTGGAAGAGTGTGGGTAAAAGATAGATTCGGTGTAGGTGCTGTTGGTGTTAATGGTTATGTTTTAAATTGTGCTGGCCAAGCGAGATTTACAGGTGCTTCTTAGTTTGTAGGGACTGACAGTGCAATAAGTTTTAACAATGGTTCATAATTGAATTTTAATCATAATTGTTCAATACGAAGATATACACCAGATGCCATAGAAGGTTTATATATGACTCATAATGATTTTGTCGCGGTTAGTGTTGGTGATGTTAGTAATGCCTCTAACCAATATTTTATGTGTGATAAATTAGTGAATACACCCATTTTTAATAAACCTGTTGATGTGTTAGGTAATATTTATACAAATGATGCTGTTAATTGTGATAATGTTAATATTGATACTGATGGTAAATTAACAATTGATACAAGTTGTGAGTTATACAGATATGTTAGTGCTTTTTCATCTTTTGATATGAGAAATACTGATTCTAATTCTTCAATTAGGTTCATTTGTGGAGACCCTGCCGTTCAATCTAATATAGTAGGAACTGCTAATATTTCTACTGGATGGACTTTTAATACTGCTACTGCTGATTTTATGGGTAATTTATTTGCAGACGATGTTTATGTTAAAACTGGTGGAGCATTAAGAAGAAACCATATATCGTCTAACGGAGGAGCATTAGTAACCGTTGATACCAATTTAGCAGTTCAAAATGCTTATTAAACAACTAATACCATTCAATCATTCGATTTAACAACGGTTTCATTTTTTAAATACTATTTCAATGACTACTGGAACAGATATAAAGATGGGAGCAAGTGAAATATCAACTTATTATGATGGAACTAATTATCCACAATTGATGTAATATTCAGAACAACCAACACTGCGTTTAGAGTGGCAGACAGCTCCACTTCTTCTTCAGTTTTATTATCTATTAATAAGATATTTGGAACGACAGTGAATACTGGAAGTTTTACAAATAATGCTTCATCAACTTTTAATGAAAATGTAACGGTTGTTAATACAAAAACATTATTTGTAAATGATATTCAAGATGCTTCAGGTGATGCTATTGATATTACTGCTGGAACTGCAACCATAAATGGAAGTCTAATAGATAATTCTGCCGCAAGATTAAAATATGATGTAGATTTACTTAAAAGCAATTGTATTAGTATGATTAAGAAATTCAAACCTAAAAAGTTCAAAAGAAAAGATCGAGACGATAAGGATGCAATCCATATAGGTTATATTGCCGATGATTTATTAAAAGCAGTTCCAAAGGAAATTAGTAATGTAGTTCATAGCAGTCGTGAATATTTAGGTATTGAAAATACAAAAGTTCCTATATTATTACATAAAGCTTTACTGGAAGTAATAGATAAGTTGAAAAATTGGAAAAAGAAATTAAGGAATTGAAAAAATACAAATCTAAATAAATAATTAAATATAAATATATACATACATAAATAAATAAACAACTAATTAATATATATAGGTACATATATATATGGACATTGACAGGAAAGTTATAATAGAAGTATTATTTAAAAATAAGAGTATGAGAGAAAATATGTTATTGTGGTTGTAAAATTACTAAAATAAATAAAAAAGAATTTACATAAGATAATTGTAATAATAAAGAATGTAATTTTAATCATTCTAAATTTGATGAATATATTGAAGAATTAAAAGAAAAGAGAGACGAAGAGATAAATCAAAAACGTGTAGAAAAATATGTAGAGGGATAACTCCGATTTTGAATGTATTACTACTTCCCGTTCTAATACCAATTATTTTTTCATTTTTTTATTATACATAATATTATTATCTAATTAATACTATATAATGGGAAATTCACATAGTAATGTTGAAACTTCAAGTATTGATAAAATCAATGATATTGATGTAGAACAATTAGATTTAAGTAATATTGATAAATTACAGTTGAAAGCAATTAAGCAAATGAGTGAAAGATTAGAAAAACTGGAGAAAGTAAAATGTGACAAATTAATAGATAAATTACCAGCGTTGAATTTATGTAGTTATAGTTTGTTCTGAATTAAAAATATTATTTTTTAATATTTTTATTTAAAAACATATGAATAAAATTTATTAATAAAGCTTTGTTTATCGTCATTTGATTGTTTTAATAGTATTTTTTTCAATCGTAATGAAATAAAATCATTAAAACTGCTTATACATGCATTTGTATTATTATTAATATTATATTCATAAAATGTTTTATGAATAAATATCAAATAGATTATTTGATGTTGAAATACGATTATCAACAGGACACAAACTTTTAATTGACTCAGTATGAAAAACATAACATAATCAATTGATAATTTTAATGGTTTATGTTTTTGATGTAATTTATCTAACTCACTTAAATTAAAAATGTATGCTATTCCTTTTTCCCGAAAGCATGGCGAAGGGTTCTTCCGCTGGGTTCACTTGAGTTGTTCTCATGAGAGTCATTACAAGGTGTCATTGCAAGGAATCAGCATCATGAAAGTCATTGCAAGCAGTCATTGCAAGGAGTCATTGCAAGGAGTCATTGCAAGGAATCATCATCATGAAAGTCATTGCAAGGAGTCATTGCAAGGAGTCATTGCAAGGAGTCATTGCAAGGAGTCATTGCAAGGAGTCATTGCAAGGAGTCATTGCAAGGAGTCATGCAAGGAGTCATTGCAAGGAGTCATTGCAAGGAGTCATTGCAAGGAGTCATTGCAAGGAGTCATTGCAAGGAGTCATTGCAAGGAGTCATTGCAAGGAGTCATTGCAAGGAGTCATTGCAAGGAGTCATTGCAAGGAGTCATCATTGCAAGGAGTCATTGCAAGGAGTCATTGCAAGGAGTCATTGCAAGGAGTCATTGCAAGGAGTCATTGCAAGGAGTCATTGCAAGGAGTCATTGCAAGGAGTCATTGCAAGGAGTCATTGCAAGGAGTCATTGCAAAGAGTCATTGCAAGGAGTCATTGCAAGGAGTCATTGCAAGGAGTCATTGCAAGGAGTCATTGCAAGGAGTCATTGCAAGGAGTCATTGCAAGGAGTCATTGCAAGGAGTCATGGCAAGGATTGCAACTTGCACTTGACTCCTTGCACTTGCAACTTGCACTTGACTCCTTGCACTTGCAACTTGCACTTGACTCCATGCACTTGCAACTTGCACTTGACTCCATGCACTTGGCTCCTTGCACTTGGCTCCTTGCACTTGGCTCCTTGCACTTGCAACTTGCACTTAACTTCATGCACTTGCGACTTGCACTTGACTCCATGCACTTGGCTCCTTGCAACTTGCAATGACTCCTTGCAATGACTCCTTGCAATGGCTCCTTGAAACAAGCAAGGAGTCAAGTGCAAGTTGCAAGTGCAAGGAGTCAAGTGCAATTGACTTGCGAGGAGTTAAAATCTCTTCTTAGGGCGGCGGGGTAGTGCCGACGACACTACACGAAAACCGACCCTCTGCGGGGATCGGCGTGGTCGAGGTGCAAAACTCGAGGTTTTTTGCGATTTCTGCGGTGCTCGCGCGACCCTCTGCGGGGATCGGCGTGGTCGAGGTGCAAAAACTCGAGGTTTTTTGCGATTTCTAAAGTTCCCGCGCGACCCTCTGCGGGGATCGGCGTGGTCGAGGTGCAAAAACCCATGGTTTTTTGCGATTTCTAAAGTTCCCGCGCGACCCTCTGCGGGGATCGGCGTGGTCGAGGTGCAAAAACCCATGGTTTTTTGCGATTTCTGCGGTGCTCGCGCGACCCTCTGCGGGGATCGGCGTGGTCGAGGTGCAAAAACCCATGGTTTTTTTTGCGATTTCTAAAGTGCTCGCGCGACCCTCTGCGGGGATCGGCGTGGTCGAGGTGCAAAAACCCATGGTTTTTTGCGATTTTGTTGTTCGAACTGGTCCTCGGGAGTTGTCTCGTGGTTCGCGCGCCTGCTCCCGGAACCGGCGGGTCGCGGGTTCGATTCCTCCCTGGTCCGCGGGCGGGCGTCGCAAGATGCAACTTGCATTTTAAAGCAACTTGCGCAGAGCAACTTGCGCAGAGCAAGTTGCACAGAGCAACTTGCGCAGACCAACTTGCACCGACCAGTTTGCGCAGAGCGCCTTGCCTAGAGCAACTTGCGCAGAGCAACTTGCGCAGAGCAACTTACGCAGAGCAACTTGCACAGAGCAACTTGCACAGAGCACCTTGCCTGGCGCTGTCTCGCGCTTGCTTCACGAATGCTTCGTGTAGGGAAAAAGAACGCATCCTGCAGCGTTGGGCCGACCTCGCTTGCGATGTTCTGCTTTCGGGCCAACCGTGGTCTAGTTTAATATTGATATTATCAATTTCAAAATAATGCATATTATTTAATTTATAAGACTAATACACTGGTTTAAATTTATTAGTATATTTTTTAGTAATATTATCATTTCTTATTTTAATAAACTAACATCACCTAAATTATAAGATAATACTATTTTTTAACGTCTATTGGCAAATCATAAAATATCATATAATCCAATATATTTGATTATTTAAGTAGAAATTTTCAAATATTGTGAAAACTTTTTCATAAACATTTTATCTGGGTTCTTTTCAAAAAGGTTAATATATAAAAACTATGCGGTTCATCAGTGGCGGTCTCATATATTTTATAAATTAGTTTGTTGCGTTCGTGTAAATTATCGCTTCTAACAATTGCTGATAATTCATCTTGTAATATTTCTATCTCTTTGAAGTTTCTAACGTTATAATAAAGCAAATGACTTATATTTACCCTGATGATTGGTGGAACAGTTGATGATTTTTGAAGACTGACAAGCGTTGATATTCCACTATGACGACCTCTACAAAATAAAGAATTTAACAATTTGTTATTTCTGGTTATTGCTGGATTATCAGATACATCATCCAATATCACTAATATATTAAATAACTTCTTCGTTCCTTGTTTTTCTGATATTCAAATACTTTATTTTGAGTTTCTATAACTCTTTCTAAATCTACAACATTGAACTCATCCCACCAACACGGTTCTTTATCAGCATCTACTTTCAAACCTTCTTTAGTGTGTTTCTTCACTGGCAACCAAATACTATCCAAATTTACTGCTGGAAACCAGATAAACACTCTTTCAAATGCTCCTCTATAAATATCAAGTATCATTGATACAAGTAAAGTTGATTTTCGAGAACCAGACGGTCCTACAATCATCGCTCTCATCGGCAATTTAGGGACGACCTCGTGCTTACTTTGCTTAAAGTCATATTTGATTTCATCAATTGGTTTTACATCAGGCATAATAAAAGTAATATTAAAGATATTTAGAAAACTATATTGAAAAATTCACTTGTAACTAATATTAAATGAAACATCTTTATGTTATGAGTGGTGGTGAATAACACAATGGAACAGGCTTTCCATTGCTTCAATCAATAAGTATTGAAGCTAATTAGTTTGTTGCAGTTCAAAGAAGACCCCATTGCTGTGCCCTCCGAGTATTCAACTTGCAAGAAATAATAAGATTAACTAACTATTTTATCTTATTATTTATATGACTATTATCCATTGCAGTTGTGGTAAAACTTATGATGACAAATATTTATTTAAACATCTAAATTTAAAACATCATCAGAAATTTGTGGAATATAGATGGAATAAAGACGATACAATGAAAAATCTTTATAAGAAAAGAAAAACAGAAATGAAAAAAATAATTTATCTTACTATTCAATATTAAAAGGAGTTATTCAGATTATATTAATATAGTAGATGAAGTAGAGAATATAGAACAAGGAATAATAACTGATAATAAGATTAAGAAATGCTGTTATTATTCATTAGAATTAATTAAGTTAGGAATGCAATATATCAAAAATACAAATGTAAATGTTAATATAAATGGGAAAAAAGAAAAACAAAAAGAATAAGACAGGTTTAAGCGTTTCTTCAACAGATGAAGATAGCGGAGAAATTGTTAAAGATTCATCGGTCGTTGAGTTTGCTTGTCCTATGTGCAAAAAGATGTTAGAACTTAAAAATGAATTAGAAATACAAAAGAAAGGAAATTGCAAATGCTCGTGTATTCCAACAAGTTTCAAAATAAGCAAAAATGATAAGAACATGAATATTGATAAAACTAAAGACAGTATCAACTTAGAAACTGATGTCCATAATATAACTTTTAAATGGGGTAGGCAAGCAACACCATCCGATAATAATGAAAACGAAACGCAAGAAACTGTTAAACAAATGATGAAGAATTAGTATTTAAAGAGTAGATTTAAAATACTTGCACTTTATAAACGTATAATTAAATAAATAATTATCTAAATAAATATATAGTAATGTCTGAAAATGAGAATTATACTATTAATGATTTAATGAAGAAGATAACACTAATCGGTAAAAATATCAAAACCTTAAATGATACGATTAAATCCATTGATTAAAAACTTAAACCAGTTGAACGCGAACAAAGCACTGAAGAGAAGGAGAAGGAGAAGATTGAGAAAATATTTGAAAGCCGTGGCTTGGGTCGTCCGCAGGGCAGTTATGAAACAAAACAGAAGAAATACTGTGAAATGTTGATAGTAATAAATCAAACAACCAAAGCGACAAACATTAGAGTTTTATAAAATTACAAAAAATGATGATGGAGTATATGTATTATTTGAATAATTAAAATCTAAGTAATTCTAATAATATGAACTTATTAGAATTATTTAGAAAGAAGACCTATATAAAATACATAGTAGTTTGATACCTGAAATTTTGATGAGTTTGACGGATTAAGGGTTTGGGTTTGGGGTTGGGCTTGAAATTTGAAATTTCTAGGTTCATCCAACGACAATACAGTAAAACATAGGAAATCTAAAATTTGAAAATGATAGATTTTGAGGGGAATATCCATAGTTTAGAACATGAATAAAACATCAAACATTTAATGGATTTTGGGGTTTTTGGCTACCAGTCGTTCGTCCAGCAACAATAAAGTAAAATGCGTCTGCATATGTCCCAGATTTTCGGAGCATATGTCCCAGATTTTCGGAGCATATGTCCCAGATTTTCGGAGCATATGTCCCAGATTTTTTGAAAATATGGTATTCAGTTAAAACATCATCCAGAGATTTAAAGCCATACTATAGTAATAACATTTATACCCTTACATTATAATGAAAGTATGTTTCATCCATACTTATCATTGTAAAGATTGAAATATTTTATTTTCTTAGTTTTTCTTAATGACTCGAAATGACTTAAAGAAATAATACGTTAATATGATAAGAGGAAAATGCCAATGATAGGAGTGACAGAAAAGGAGCTGGAACAGGATACAAAAAATATTGAGTTTCATTAAGGATAATCCCTATCCATCGTATAAACGAGTCATTGAAATAATTAAAAACGATAAAACAATGGAAGATACCCTGAACATCGGATATTGATTACAATCAATATGGGTTTTTTGTATTGATTCCCATGTGTATTCAATATTTCAGATTGAAAATATTGATTCTTGAAATCAATATTTTGAAGTGGCATTGCCTATCAATATTTCAATGCAAAATTGTACCAAACCAAATCAATATAATCAATATAGAAATCAATATAGAAATCAATATAGGCGCCTGCAAAAATTCAAAAAAATGCAACTCAGACGAATGATTTTGTAAATATTTCACAGCTTTTACTCAATCTCTTTTTGTGCGAGCGACATCCCCTGCCGGTGCAGGAGAAGGTGAAAGAGGATGCGGTATTTTGGCATGAGCTTAGAGGACAGCTTAGGTGAACTGACGCCCATGGAAATGGAATGGGTCAGCTTGCTCACCTGCCCGACAAAATCCTCACTTTTGAAATTCCAATGGCACCTTGGGTTAAGGTGGCGGGCATTCAGCACTAGATGCTGAAAGGTGTGGTGCTTCACCACTATGTGGAAGAGCGATCTTCCAGCATCCCTGGCCCAACTGTTCAGCCAAGAGTACGACGCCAGAAAGTCTTTTGCAAGACTCCAAGCACGCTCGAACTCTGACGCAGTGAGGAACATATCAGCTGCGTCAAAGAGTTCGACCAAGGAGCACATGGCTTCCAAGGCTGTGATCATTTGCTGGTCTTGAGGTTTGCCTTTGTCAAGGCAAGCTTTGCAAATAGGCAAGAGGGCAGGGGCCAAGTGCTTGCACTCAGCGCCTTTGGCGTCCAGAGAAGCTCATGAAGCATGTGGCCGTTTAGGCTGGGTGAACATGCTGAGCCTCAGGTTGGTTAGCCTGCAGCGGCTTTCCTGACGCTTGTATTGCTGCTGCACTTCGCTGAAGATATATGCAAGCCTTTCACAAGGCGGCTTGGCCTGTGGCCTCCCCACGCGGTCGTACCAGCACATGTAGCGCAGGATTGACCCCAGGAGATGGGCATAAACTCCTTTTGTGAAGAGGATGTGAAGCCCATCTCCTCTGACCATCCTAGTGGTAACACCAGGCAAGGTGAACATAGGATGGTCAGACCTGGGGTTGACCTTGGCAGCTTTGCTATCCACATAAACAAAGCTTTGACTGTCAACCTCCAAGGTCTTATAGCACTTGCTGGGCACATCGCTGCTCTTGGTGCAATCGCACTCCCAGCATGGGTTCAAGTTGCTCCAATGGGGCAAATGCATTACGTTGGAGAAAAACTCATGGTCTCCTTGCAAGCTCCAGAGCACACCCTTGAACTTGCCTGGCGACAAGGGCTGGCCTTGCAGGCTGGCGAAGGCTGATCCCTTTGCCAAGGGCTCCCCATCAGGCCCACTTTTTGGGTGAACCCCTTTGGCAAGGGCCTGGAAGCTCCATGCCAGCCACTTCATCAAGGGCACCCAGGTTTCTGGGCATGTGGAGGCCTTTGGAAAGGCTGCCATCAGTAAGTGCGATTCCAACGAGGTTCCAAAAAGTGTTAGGAGCCCGCCCCAGGACCACACGAGCAGGGTGTCCCGAGATTGGAACTCAACACCATCCCCGTGCACAAGCAGGGGTATGGTGTGTTTTTTCCAATCTTTGGCAGCTGCCATGGGATGGTCCACTAACCTGTCATCCCCTGTCGCTTCTACTGCACGCCAAAAAGGCTCCAGCTTTTCCAAGCTGAATGCGGTAGCAAACTTGGAGGGGTAGTACAGGGCCAGGTGGTGGAACATCATGTGAGGCAAAAGCAAAGATGCTGAGCCAGGTTCTTCCTTGGAAGTCTTGGGGTGGATGACACGCACTTCAACTTCATGTGGCTCACATATGCTGACATCATTGCAGAACGATGCCATGATGTCTCTATGACAATTTCCTGGCTGGGCGCCAAAGTTCTTTGCAAGCCTAACCAATTCTTCGTGCTGGCCCCATCTAAAAGAGCCTGGTGGGCCAGCCACCTGGCAGTGATAGCTGAGATTTTGCCATGTGACCACAAAGCAAGGAGGCCTGAAGCCAAGGAGCTTTCTTCCTTAGCAGGGCCAACATTGCCTTGTGGAGCTGGCAGGGAGTCAGCTTTTTCAAGCTCCAAGTTCCAGCCCCTTATCCTTTTTGACATGTCTAGCTTTAGTTTTTGCCGGAAAGCCAAAGTTTTCTTAAGGTCCAAAAGAACCTTTTTCAAGGCAGCTTGCTTTGCATTGTAAAACTTCAAAAACTCTTAGCCGAAATGGCTGAGGCATGTAATATATATATATATAATGCGAATGACGCTAGGCAAAAGCTAAACTTCTATCACCGCCTTAAGCCAATTAAGGACCATCTTGGTGGTCTTGTTCCAAGAATATAAACGTGTGAAAACACTGCTGGTTTTATTTTGCAAAATGGTGCAAAACAAATCTTGCAATTTAAATGTCGGCATTTTCTTATAGGCTCTGGTATTCACAAATTCGATATGCTTATACTGCGGTTTATACTGTGGTTGGTATATTCATATGTCATTGCATTTTGCTTTTGTGTATTATTTGTTATATTAGATTACATTTTTTTCTCGCAAAGCATTGCCAATGCTCTTTGGCTAGCTAAAAGTGAAACCTATCCTTTGTATAGGGGCTGCTCTCCTGGCAAGACTTTTTTCAAAGTCAGTTTCGTGTGTTCGCTCACCTTTTCCTTTTTGAGCTGGAGGCTTGTGAGGCTTTGGATGCAGTCTTGTTGGCAGCCTGGTTCAATTCTTTAATTTGTTCCCTCCCTTGCTTGATTTGTTTGGCTGCATCAACCACTAAACCTTTGCAATCTTCCAAGGTTGTTTTCTTTTTCAAGATTACAGACTTTAGCTTATCTGCCATGCTTTTCATGCTTGCAATTAGCAAGTCGGTGTCCTTTTTCAAGGATTTGTCCAAACCTTGGCTGGCTCTGGCTTCCCCCATAGCCTCCTCCACATGGCACACACCAGACACCAAAGCATCCCGGCACTTTCTAGCTTTTCCCAAAGCTTCTTCCATCAGTTCATCTTCACTTCTGGCATCTTCAATGGGTAGAGGGTCTTTTTTCGCTTTTTTTGCCTTTCCCAAGGCCTTTTCCTTTTCCTTTGCCTTTGCTAGGCTGGATAAGGTTGTCTGCAAGGAGCCCCTCCAAATCTTTGTCAAAGAGGAACCCAAACGCATCATCGTCAACTTCATCTGGATCAAATTCGGCACCCTTGGTGAAGTTAAGGCCTTTTCCAACTTTTGCAAGTCTCTCGGTGTCATTCAAATCCTTGTACTGCCATACCTCTGGGGTGAGGGGATCATTTCGCCAAATCACCCTCCCTGAGTTCAAGTGCTTCTCTAGCTCATCCTCATCAAACCTCACCAGCATTTCCCTTTCGCTGCACCATCTATCCTTTTTCAAGGCTGAATTTTCACTGGAAACGGTTTGGCTGGCATGGCATTTTTTTTGCTCTCTCTGTTGAGGAGCCACTGGGCAGCAGCAAGCCCTTTTTCCTTTTTTGTTGCATTTTGCAATGCAGATGCCTCCTCTGGATGGTTTCTCAACCATGTTTGGTGCTGGCCCCAAACAGCAGATTGTTTTCAGTTGCCTTCTGATTTTTTTCTGCCAGGCTTGCGGCGCCTAACTTGTCCAAGTCTTCCTTTTTCAAGGATGGTCTTTTCAGAACAGCGCCTTTTTTTTCATAGCTTTCTTTTTCTTGGGTGCCATGACAGCCACAAGAAATCACGGTGGTGGCTTGAGCCAGAAAATGCTAAGCAAATCACACACATGATCAAATCTGATCAAATCTGATCAAATCTGATCAAACCTGATCAAGTCTGATCAAATCTGATCAAATCTGATCAAATCTTATCAAATCTTATCAAATCTTATCAAATCATGCTGTTGATCAGATTTGATCAGATTTGATCAGATTTGATCAGGTTTGATCAGGTTTGATCAGGTGGTCCGGTTTTGGGTAGGGTTTTCCAAAATCTTAAGCAAACTGATTGAATCACTAATTGGAATATATTTGTTCATCAAACCAAGTTTGGTATGAGCCCTCAGGTGGGTTTGGCTGGGGTGGCTCCCCTGTTAGTTGTTGAATATATTGGGTTGTATTGAGTCCATCAGTTTTGCAAACCCTGTTTAGGTATGTAATGTTTGAACCTGGCAGCTAAATGTGGCGCGCTTAAGAATGTTAAGCCCCAAGTGGGTTTGCTTTTGCAAAGTGTGTCTAAGACTACTAGATGTCCAAAACATAAATGACACATAACTCCTGGCCTCGCAAACCTAAACCCATCAAATGCCTGGTTCCCTGCCTTCCCTCATGCCTCGCCTCAGCCCACAAAAATTAAATGACAAATGCTCAACAAATTTTGGTGGAACCGAATTAATTTGCACCCCCCAACTAATTAGTGGTTTCTTTTCCCCGCTCCATACTATAACCGTGTTACCCCAAACCATGTGTATACTAGCCCCACCAAAAGGTAAATCCTAAACCTCTCACCCAACCTTCCCAACCCTTTTCTTTCAACCATCCCTGCCCCACTCTGCAAGCTTTTTTCCGGCCAGAGGCCTGGTCGCTGCACCTTCTATTGAGGTGCCTATTGTACAAAAAAAACATCTTTTTCAAGAGTTGGGCCAAACCACCAAAAATGTGTGGATGTTTTGCAGCCCACTCTTTTTCAAGAGTTTGTGCCACCCAAAATGGGTGGGTATAATGCGATGCAGCCCACTCTTTTTCAAGAGTTTGTGCCACCCAAAATGGGTGGATGCAGCCATCTCTTTTTCAAGAGTTTTGCTTGGCTTGGCTCAGCCCTCCTCCTTTCCCTCCTTTCCCTTCTCCTCATCCCCATCCCCCCCATCCTGCCCTTCTTCTTCAGAAGCCTTCCCATCAGTAGGGCAAGCGGGGCTGGTGGGGCTTAGGGGCTCCTTCTTCACTTTTTCCAAAGTGGGCTCCTCTGAGGCACTCTCCCCCCAGTCCCTCTCCCACTTCTGCGCCTTGTCCGCAATCTCCTTGGAGGGGTCGCGGGCAGAGGCCGGGGAGGGAGGGGGGGAGGGGGGGGCAGGGTTGTCCTCTTTGGGCTCCTTCAGGATCACCTTGTTGCCCTTATGCTTTTTCTTCATTTTGCAGGGCTGGCAGGCTTCCCCTTCCTCATCATAGGACGCAGAGCCCTTATCCCTCCACTCCCCCCACCACTGCCCCTCCTCCCATGAAAACCAAGCCTCCCCCCTTGCCGTCCCAACTTGGGCCCCAGCCCCCGCGATCCCAGGAAGGCCTTCGCGTGGCTTCCCAATTGTGCCTTTCCCAAGGCTTGTCATGATAAGGGGCAGTGGTGTCCTGCCACCCCTGCGAGCCCGCAGGGGTGTCCTGCCAGCCCTCAGAGGTGTCCTGCCAGCCCTTGTCCTGCCAGCCCTCACCCCAACTCTCCCTTTTGCAAGGGCTGGCAGGCTCCGAATCCCATTTCTCCCTTTTGCAAGGGTACGGGTGCTCATCGCTTTTCTCCCTTTTGCAAGGGTTCTCCTTCTTCTCCTCCTCCTTGGGCTGCAGGGACTCCCTCCTAGCCTGTCTGGCTCGGGAGGTTGTCCCTGAGCCCTCGGGTCTCCCCTGCCTGTTGCAGGGGTAGCTCTTCCAGATCCAAGGCATCTCCCTTTTTCAAGGGCAAAGCCGGGCCGGAAGGGGCGGAAAAAAAAACTTGAGCAAAAAAGGCTGCGGCGGTGGCGAACCTTGGCTGCAAGCGGGGGGGTCGCCCACACTAAACCCAAAAAAGAAATAGCCCTTGAAATCACATTTTACCATGTAAAAGGGCATGTTTGGGGAAACGTGCTTTTTTAGTTTACCATGTATAAGGGCATGTTTGGGGAAGCATGCTTTTGAAACCCTCCCTATCTTTCCCATTTACCACAAACCACACTCCTATTGACGGAGCAAAGGGTTGCCTTTTTTGAAACAAGGAACATTAATGTGTCTCAACTCACATGCTTTTTCTCCCTTTTTCAATGCAGGCCCAGTCGCGCCCAGGACGCTCTTTTTCAAGAGCTGCTCCTTCAGCTCAAGGGCTTGTGCCTTGCTGAAGTGGTCCTTTTTCAAGGACTTTCAAGGGTGCTCGCTGCACAGCTTCTCCCTCAGCTCCAGGGCTTGGTCCTTGCTGGGGTGGTCCTTTTTCAAGGACATGAGGATCAGGTCAATGACTTTCAGATATTGCTTGGTCCTTTTACAAGTCACCTCCACAATCAAGGAAAGTTTTTTCGAGCTTGGATCTTTTGTGCCTGTGATGTAGCTCCTGTCACAAGGCTTCGTGGCTTTCGTTTTTCTGAGCGTCACCCATGGCTGTCCTTCTGCAAGGCCACTTGAGCTGGCAGCATCTCTGTCCTTTTTCAAGGTCTTGTTGCGCGTGGCTGGCGTTTTTGCAAAAGCCTGGCCAGTACCCTTTTTCAAGGATTGGCCCTGCTCATCAGTTGTAGGCTTGTGCTTTTTTGTGCTGCTTTTTTTCAATGTGCTGAGCTTCTTAACGGACTTTGCTTTTCTCAAAGCTTTGTTCTTTTTATTTGCTGGCCCCTTAGGGTCAGAATGCCCGAGCTTCCCTCTCAAAGAAGCTAGTGTTGTTGGCTGAGGGGTGAACTAAAGCTTGGTCTTGGACCCCAGCCTTCTTCTCAAGAAAGTAGGCTGGACAAGACTGTTGTCAGCCTGAGCTTTTTCCAAAGCCTTTTCATGAGGGGGTGTTGCGAGGAGCTTGGGGAACCCAGCAGAATCCAGGGACACATCGCTGATTTCCTTTTTCAAGGTTCTTTCTTTTTCTGGCTGGGTCGCTTTAAGCTCCTGATCCAAAGCTGCTTCAAGCTGGGAAGCTGTTGTGGCACTGTCTTCCCCACTTGCTTTTTCAAGCTGTTGAGGGGTGGGAGGCTGAGGCACCAGTTGGTTTGCCTCAGCCTCCTGATCAGGCTGGGCTGGCTTGAGGGACACCTGAGCCAGAACTTGCTGCAAGGAAATGGCTTCAGCGCCGGTGAGTTTAGCCGCGCAATTTTGGCTGCCATCCCTCACCAGTTTTCTAATATGGTGAAGGATGCAAGTGATCCTTTCAGCTTTAAGGTTCACCCACACTTGCCCTGTGTACTTGGTTTTGTTGATGCTGGGGTCATCTGTAAAGATTTTCATCATGGCTGTCCTTAGGGCATGGGGGTGGATCTCAGCGCTACTTTCCACTTTTACAAGTGCTTTCACAAGGTCTAAGACTTTCACAAGTCCTTTCGGATCCACCCCTTGGGTTCTGCTGATGAGCTCATAGGTCCCTAGATCTTTTACAAGATCGCAGTGGCTGCTCAAAGCTACGTACAAAAGGCCAGGGTCTACATAGGGCTTACTAAAGTGCCTCGCGCCACCCCTACCTTGAGCCATTTTCTGAAAAGGCTAGCAGGAAAAGCAGCCAAGCAAATGAGGCGCAGCTTAGAAAAGGAAAGTTAATGCTGCCAACATAGGTGTCCAAATCAGAATCAGTGTGAAGATACATGTGAATATCAATATGAGAATCACTATAGAATCAATATGAGCATCAATATGAGAATCAATATGAGAATCAATATTTTAATCAAACATAGTTTAATCAATATTTTTTCAACTTACAATCAATACAGGCTATATTGATTATTTCAATATTTCCAGGTGTAATCAAAATCAATCTAAAACGTACTCAGAATATTGATTGTAATCAATATCCGATGTTCAGGGTATATATCTAGATATGTTCGCCGAGTATGGAGAACAAAATCATCAATGGATAAAAGAGATTTACGAAAACATAATGAAAGAAGAACTCGTTAAACATACTGGAAATAGTATTAATCAAGGAGGAGGAATGACAGCAATGCAGTTTAATTACTATACTTTGATATCAGTGATACGTTATTTAATACAACAAAGAGCACCAATGAAAGATTATGATGTTACCTTAATCTGGTATAATATCAGAAACATTTTGAGCAGTTCTTGGAACAACAAAGGAGACTGGAAACACTGAGAACAGGTTTAATCATACTATCTTTAACTATAATATGATTATACCATTTATACTCGTATATGTTATAATTGTATTATACTTATCGTTTGTAAAGATTGAATTATTTTCCTAATTTGCTTACGTGCTTTGGCTGTTTGGTTTTGAGGAACTACTAGGTGAAATGTGTTTTAGTCATATTCTACAGTCTGAGTGAAAAATTCGTGAACAATGAATAAGGTAAAAAGAAAAATGAAGAACAACTGTAATTTCTGAGAATTGGAAAAAGACTTAAAATACAAAATGAACAAGGATACACAAATAGTAAAATGAAATAGGTTAAGTAGTGAAACATAATGGATAAGGTGTGTATCTTTTCTAGGATTTATTTAGAATGAATAAGGCTGTGATTTATTAACCTTATCTATTATTTGATACTTGGTTTTTCAATGTGTTTTTCATTGGTTGCTAGAAAAAATGTAGAAAATACTTTCAGTTCCTTCAATTCTCCTTTCTACATTTTTTCTTTGGGGGGGGAGGGGGGGGGAGGGGGGGGGGGTGTTCTGTTTCTCAGACCAATTGATCTCCCGCAACATTTGGCTCAAGGGCCCCTTTTGTAGATCATAGCATCATTCGTGATCGCGTGAGACAAAAGAACCTTAGCAGGCCGCTTACAGGATTATCCAGAAGACAATCCACCAGGGACAATCCATCCTCCAATCATCCACACTGGCATATTGGATTCTCTCCGGAATAGATCCAGGGACCAACAACGACCTCTACTACCACAGGGTACCAGTTCCCTTCTCGGATAGGCACCTGGGGCAGTGGGCCTCAATTTGTGGTAGCAGATCCAAGGGAAGATGTCATCCGATGGAGAAGGCTTCATGGAAGCCTATTCAAGTATCATCCGGAGGAAACACTAAATTTATCGATGACCGCCAAGCAGCCGCCATCGTACGACGGAAAAGTCAGCTGGTTCAGGTATGAAGAACTCGTGGACGACTGGGTGACCATCACAACGGTGGAAGCACCCAAGAGAGGACCTCTGCTCAAAAGCAGATTAACAGGAGATGCATATATGTACAGGGCGGTCCTCCAAAATGACCTTTTGCAAGATCCTGATGAAGGAGTCAACTATTTCAAGAACACGCTGAAGCAGTACTTTTTGAAAGGTGCGACCAACGTGTACCTGTACAGGCTCCTCAGTTTCTTCAACCATAGAAGGCAGAACCAAGAGTTCCTCATTTTTACCTCAAAATTCGAAATCCTTCTTATGAGATTGAAGGCAGCATGGACAAGCAGCCGGTGTTCGAGCACCGCCTCCAGCCCTGCTCAATGAGGACGATCCGACAGTCCTCAGACAGTATATCCAAGGAATGCAGGACAGACAGCGGGACGCATTTCCCTTCGGGGATAATCTCACTGCACAGTTTTTCATTATTCAAAGTGAGCTGTCAGATCAGCAACGAGAAAGACTGACAAGTGCAATGTCATTAAGAAACATCTCACTAGAAAACTACTCCTATGAGATGCTGAAGACGCACTACCATGAACTCTTCATCACGACGAGGACATCGATCCAAGATCCATCCATCCGACCTCAAGGAGGCAGCCGAAGCAACACATTCTTCATCATCGAACAAGGTGAATATGAAGGAGAAGAAGGCTTCTGGGTTGAGGATGAAGAAGGACTTGAAGGATTCATGTCAAACAACGATGAAGAGACGTTCTGGGTCCTCGAGGAGAACGATGCGTTCATAGCAAGAAAAGTGTCGGGGCGGAACTTCAAGTTCAAGAAGAGAAATGGAAAAGGAAAATCAGGAAACAAAAAGGGCAGTCACCGACGAGGTGGCTTTAAACCCTTCAGAAAAAGCGGTTCTGGCGGAAAGGCCAATATGGCCAACGAAAACTATGATCCCTACGACCAGGCATATTGGGGAAAAGGCAAAGGAAAGAAGGGAAAGAAAGGAAAATCAAAATTCCAATATCCCTATGATGGAAACAAAGGTTATCCATCCTATGAGAGTGGCAAAGGAAAGAGCGGACAGGAGAAAGGAAAATCCAAGACGTTCGCAGCCACCGCAGAGAAGACGGAGGAGCAGCCCGCCATCCAGCAGACTGCACCATCCATAGAGCCTACCTATGCCGGTTGGACAGACCAAGACTGGGATCAATCATGGACATGGAACGAACATGGCTGGTACTCATCCCATGAGACATCCAGCACAGGACAAGCGTTAATGGCATTCCATGATGCATATGAGCATCCTGGGAAAAAGGCCATCCCCGAGAAGCTGATCCAATCAGATACAGTTTCAGAACATCTGTCCGTCACAACAAATCACAGCCTTCTGGCAACAAAGCTGATGGAGCCTGTCATCAACCCTCAGCAAAACCCGACCTATGCGATTCTGGACAATGGATGTACCAGATCTATGGGCAGCTGGCATGCAATCCAGCGTTTTACTCAGGCCATCGAACCAATGAAGGACATCATCTCCTATGAGTACATCCCGGCCGAGACCAAGTTCACTTTTGCAAACGGAGAGACCGCCAGGGTAAATTGGACCCTGCATCTTCGATATCACACAACTCCTCCGTGCAGTACCAACATCGACGTCCTTGAACAAGGAACTGTACCGATCCTTCTCAGCATCAGCCAGATGCGGAACCTCTACATGACCATCGAGCACACACCTCAATGTGACAAGATCACATGCAAGGCCTTTGGCATGAACCGTCAAGCAGTTCCAGTATCCGGTACAGGACATGCACTCGTCGATCTCGCTGGAGTTGCAAGAGTGAAGGCACATGGAGAAATTGCTCACAAGGGCCTCATCAACTATGTCTATGACGATGATAACAGCATCAAGTTTCCCTCCGGGGATCTCACCAAGAGCGAAACTGTTTGTGCAGCAAAATCATCCGAGACAAAGGAGGACCTAGCAACTCCCAAGATCATTGGGTCTCAAAAGCAGGACCATTGGATCCTTGACAAGAAGAACAAGCAGCTCATCCGTGTGCACATCACGCCCCGAAAGGCGCTGTTCACACCAAATGGAGCCAAGGAATGTCCAATCAATCCTGATCACATTAGCCGAGAACGTACTACGGAAATCATTGATGCATCCGCAGGTGGAGATCCAGACATTTTAGAAGACAATTGGAGACTTACATCCCAGGCAAATAAACCGATGATTAACCTGTGGACAGGTAAGACCATTTTCACCTTCGCGGACAATTCGCTTAAGGACGAAGAAGCAGGTTCAGGATCGGCAGCAGACAGGATCATCGACAAGAGGGGCCGGTCGACTATTGAGCCAGATCCTTTCGCACCATCCTCAGAAGAACCAACATCGCTTCCGCTTGCCCTAGGCAGAATCCACAAGCGATTGTCAAATCCGGAAGAGTTGAAGAAACTCCACCTGCAGCATCATCACATGACAACAGATCAATTTCGATTTAGAACCCGAGCACTTCATTTGCCGAAATCAACATTCGAACTATTTGACAAGATCCGAAGTGAGTGTGAAGTTTGCCAAGCGGCAAAACATGCACCATCACGAAGCAAGACAAGTGGACTTCGAGCGGACACCTTTGGTGACATGACATTCATTGATCACTGTCAAGTTCCTCTTGGAACAGGAGAACACATCATTGTTTTTGTCATCCTGGATGGAGCAACAACATTGCTCACTGCAGAGGCAGTGACAACTACGCAAGAAGTCGAGAACATCACTGTCCTCAGGAACTATTTTGACCAGTACCACTTGCAGCCCAAATCAGTTGTCGCAGATCAAGCCTTCATGACAGATACATGGGAACATTTCTATCAGTCCCTTGACATCACACCGATATCCTTGGGACCGAATACACCATGGCCAAATCGAGCTGAAGCAGCAGTTCGACTCCTGAAGGCACAACTCAAGATCATGCTAAGTTCCATCAAAG
This sequence comes from Effrenium voratum, assembly GCA_963377175.1. Classification (NCBI taxonomy): domain Eukaryota; class Dinophyceae; order Suessiales; family Symbiodiniaceae; genus Effrenium; species Effrenium voratum. The sequence continues at coordinate 800,713 of CAUJNA010000158.1, forward strand.
CAGGTACAGCACCTGCAACACTGAAGAAAGTGACATACAGGCAGCTAGTGAAGGCCGCTGCAACTGTCAGGAATCAGACCGTCACCTACGGGGGTGTAACACCATTGGAGCTCGCATTCGGAAGACGACCAGCAGATCTCATCCAACTCGATGTCGCAACACCAACTCAGTTGACGATTGACAGGAATGAAGAAGAGCTGACAGCCATCCAGATCAAGCAGCTGTCAAAGCAAGCTTTCCAAGAAGCACGTCAATCCGAAGACATCCGACGAGACCTTGCTCAAAATCTCCGAATGAGTTCAAAGCCTCTTCAGGTGAAGGACAAGGTATTCTACTGGCAGGAAGACAAATCCAAGATTCGTTCCGATGGAAGCAAGGGAGGAATATGGCTAAAAGGAAAGGTCATTTCCATTGAAGGAGCGATGGTAGGACTTGATCTTGGGACTCGACTCATCAAGGTTAACATGACGAAGCTCAGGAAGGATGAGACCATCCCTCCGGGGAAACCCGGAATTGACCTTCTGTTACCAGAAGAGCGAGAATCCTTGCAGAAGGAGCAACCAGGCTCCTCTGCAGATACCAAGAAAAAGGAATCATCCGCACCAGCTCCTAAGCCAAGATCCTCAGTGCCATTACGTATCGCGGGAAAAACAACTCCAAAACCTGCAGTACCTCATCCAGCAGAGAACATGTTCGTCGAGGACCTCACATCCATTCCTGAACAAGCACATTGGAATTGTGTACGTAAGGGAAAGATCCACGTTCTCGAGATCTTTGCAGGAAGTGCCAGATTCAGTCAATGCTGTGCACTATCAGGTCTTAAGGTTGGGACTCCCGTGGACATCCGCACAGGATTCGATGTAATGACATCCAAGGGACGACACATGGTCATGGAGATCATCAGGGAACAAGCACCTGATGTCATCCTTATGGCACCGGTCTGTGGACCATGGTCAAATATGCAGAACATCCAGCAAGACCAACAAAAGGTTGGGGAAAAGCGGAGACGCTACCTTCCCATGGTTGAATTTGTGGCATCCATTGCGCGGTATCAGTTGAAGCACAGAAGATACTTCATCATCGAAAATCCTCAGACATCCAGGATATGGTATCTGAAATGCATGCAACAATTGTTTTCAGATCCATCCGTGACCTGGGAGATTTCCATTTCTGTGCATACGGACTTAAAGATCCTGAATCCGGGCTCAGAAGTCTCAAGCCCACGAGCTTGATGCACTGTTTACCTTCCGAGGTTATGAGACCGATCTTCAGAAGGTGTAAAATTTTTTCCAGCTCAGTCAAGCATGAACACCAACCCCTAGAGGGAAACGCTGGTACCTTCGGAAGCAGAACCAAACTGGCACAGGTGTATCCTTACCAGTTCTGTCAGGATCTCGCGCACATCCTCCTACAACACTTGCAGGTGAAACCGCTTGACAATGAGGTGTACCTCTTGGAGGACCTCTTTGAACCATTCACCATCAAGCAGGTTGATATCCTGAGAAAGGAGATGGAAGCCATTGACAAGGAGTTCAACATGACCAGCAGCAGTCTTGCAGTCAGAATCCAACACCTGCCGTTCAACAAGGACGTTCAACCATTAGTCATCCAGGATCCGCTAGTTCAGAAATTCCAGAAGACGATGAAGCAGTACCCACCTGGGACTGAAATCGATATCTTCAAGCAAGATCCTAATGACTGGCGAGGTCAGAACATGTGGAATGGCTCTAAGAAGTTGAGACAATTGTGCATCTCATCCACTCAGTATGATGCATGCGCCGCATACGTCCACACCATTGGCATCAATATGCCTATTACGTCACCTCCGGACGATGCAATCATATCCTTCTGGCAGCCTGATCAGCTGAATAGAATTTGGGTCTTGCCTGCATCAAAATGCAATTGGGAGAAGTATGATCCGAAGACTTGGCATGCTGTGATGTTTTCATCCGTTCATCAGTCGTTCACCGATGCGCCGGCCATCAGGCCGATGCCCATCGAGACGGATCCATTGGATCCAACGGATGCACCTCAACAACCTGACACGCAGCAGCCACCTGATCAACCGGACCATCCCATGCCTGATCCAAGACCTCCAACGCCTCCGGACGAGAACATGTCAGATCCTCCTCCGGATCCTCCACATCAGCCTGATCATCCCATGCCGCCAGCACCACGCAGTGTGTCACCAGACAGTCCAGTGGATCCTCCACTACCGCCACACGACAAGCCTGGCGGAGGAGATGCAGCGCTTAAACGGCAAAAACAGTCCATTTCATCCTCAAGTGGACTCAATCGACTGGGGGGTGATGTCTCTTTGCCGTCACAGTCGCAATCATCTCAGCCAATTCTTCCGACTGTCGTGGTACCTTCACCACCTGCGATTCTTACAAATCCCGAAGCAGAAGAACAAGATGAAGATCTTGAACTGCCAACACTTGCGCAAGAAGAAACAACCGGCAGTCCATCAAAGAAGCAGAAGACTGGGAAGAAGAAGAAGAAGCCAGATGACAATGATGAGTCACCTGGGCATTCTCCCAGACATGATCCTGCATCTTCATCCAATTATAATCCGAACAATCCAGCGAATTTGCCGGTCCAATATGAAAGTGAGGAAGAACTGATTCCTCATGTTCCAACCTCATCCGGCACTGGAAGTTCAGAAAGAACCATGAGATACACTGACCAGGAAGATGGAGATTCAGAAGACTCTCAGAGGACCAGATCCTACGATGATCACCAAGCTGATCTCGTTCTAGATGAAGCGCATTGGTCACTCATGACAGCCGAACAGAAGATCTGTGCGAACACCGGATCCTTTACGGTTCCGAGAGATATCGAAGGCAACCCTGTCTTTCTTGGACGTGTGAAAGGGACCTTCAGCCCATCGCCCCGATGCGGATTCTCTCATCAGAAATACACAGATCAGAATCATGTTGACCAGTTATGCAAGAACATGACCGACGATGACCGTGCACTCTTAGTTCTGTATTCATCCAAGCAAGAATCCTTGAAGGCTTCATCCACATCCGCACTCATTGGCAAGAAGCGGAAGGAAGCTACAGCCACGGAAATACGAGCTTATCAGAAGCAATTCCTTGAAGCCAAGCAGCTTGAGTGCAAATCATGGCTTGACAATGAAGTGTTCGACTTAGTCGATACACGCAAGATTCAGGTCAGGAACTGGGTCACCGGTCGCTGGGTTCTAACCCTGAAGCGAGACAAGGATGGTAACTTCCTGAAGACCAAGGCTCGCTGGGTCCTCCGAGGCTTCCAAGACAAGCAGAAGAATGATCAGCAGACAGACAGTCCTGCTGCATCCAGGAGTGGTTTCCGCCTTGCAATCCAAGCAGCCTCAAATAACGGCTGGAATATATTCCACATGGATTTGAAGACAGCATTTCTCCAAGGCGAAGCATACGACCAGTCTCGTGACATCATTTGTCAGATACCTCCTGAAATGGGATATCCACCACACATTGGAGCGCGCATGAAGAAGCCTGCCTACGGGCTGAATGACGCACCCCGCAGATGGTGGAACATCCTTGACTCGGCACTTCGTTCATACGGACTGGTGCCAACCCGGGCAGACCGTTGTACATACGTGTACTACGGCAAGCAGCTTCCGAAGCCCGCATTGGTGAGTGAAAAGAAGTCATCCACAACTTTCGATCTCGAAAGAGCAGTTGATTACCTAATGGATCCTGTTTCTGGAATCGACAAGTTCATGGAGCACTGTCTCTTCATGTAGATGATCTTCTTATGACGGGGGATGACGTGTTCGAGAAGGAAATCATGGGACGACTTCGGAAAGATTTTGAGGACAAAAATGATTGCCTCTTCGTAGGACAGCGCATCCAATGGAAGCAAGATGACAAGCACGGTTGGTACATCAATGTTCATCAGAATGTTGCCATCGACGAACTGCAGGAGATCACTTTTGACAAACACCTGAAGGACGACACTCCTCTTTCTCCACAAATGCATACTGCATACAGAAGTGTCCTAGGTCAGATCAACTGGTTACAGTCGCGAACGCAGTTCCACATTGGTTATCAATTTTCCAGGTGTGCTTCCAAGGCATCATCACCGACCATTGAGGACGTTCGCGCCATTAATAAGACAGTCAGAACCATCAAAAGCATCCCGCTTAGCATGAGATTCTGGCCCCTTCGTGGCAAGACACGCATAGTTGGCTATCCAGATGCATCCTATCGCAACAACGAGGATAAGTCATCCCAACGTGCGCATGTTATCTTTCTTGCAGAACAAAGAGATCTTCGCCAGGGCTCATCGAACTCGAGAGGCTCACTGGTCGACTATGAGACGCACAAGATCACCGCCACAACCATGTCCACTACTGTTGCAGAGTTGCACGGACTAATGCGTTGTTACGGTTCAGCATTATTTCTTCGCGGCCTCTGGTCAGACATAACGGGCGAAATTGCAGATGTACACATCCGCACTGATGCGAACAATCTTGTCACCACAGCATCCACAACACATCAACCGGAACAGAAAGAAACAATGCATTTGATCCAGATGTTGAGAAAGGAAAGCAACAGTGGACAGATGCACGACCTTGCACATGTACGGAGTGAAGATTGTCTGGCAGATTCGCTGACCAAGCATTCAGCTAAAGCAGACGAGCTCATCAAGGCCGTCCTCACCGGCAATCTCTTGAATGTAGATGCACATCCACCCTTCCGTACCATGTTGCAGAACAAGGCATTTTGGTTGAGTGGCTAGCACACAACACGAAGCACGGACCCGACATCATTGCTTTTGCAGGAGTCGGTATAGCAGAATCCATGTTTGCTTATTGGGGAACCTGGGCATGATCCGCATGTCCACGAATTCTGATGCATGAGTTTTTCCGTTTTGCATATTTTCAATTCCTCAATTCCGTGATGCGCGTGTTTGCACTTGACCCATTTTGAATCTCAAGAAATATGTGTCTGCATCCGTTGATGTTCGGCCGATCCAGCGACGCGGCACCTGTGCCAAAGCCGATGATCAAGAGACGGGCATCACCGTTGAAGGAATCTCCTGCTCGTGATGAGGAAGATGAGACATCCGACTGCCCCATGGAGCAAGTCGCCGATGAGAATCCATCCGCCTCTCAACAACCCGAGAATGTCAACATGGAGCAGGTTGATTATGATCCAGATTCCGACGACGATGATTCAGATGAAGAAGGGCATCCTCCTGCAGGAAGGCCTTTGTCAAAGGCGATGCCACATCCGAAACTTGTTCCAAAGTCACCGCCACCAGCATGGAGGCTTGTCTCCAAGGACAAGCCAGCACCAAAGAACATCATCCTGGATGAAGAGACGGAATCCGACAATCATCCTGGTGATCGACCTGCACTTCCAAGACGACCAGTGATGCGGCCTGTCCTCACATCCAATGATCGGTGGTTTGTAACATATGGATCGGATACAAACATCAGCCTCCAGAAGGAATCCGTACACCCAGGACCTTTCGGAAACTCAAAATTCCTGAATTTTGTGTACGAGTACTACAGGGAATGCTCAACCATCCTCGATGTCAATCCGGATTTCCACTTCGTTCCTGAGCATGAGAGACCACATGGAGTTAAGGTATTCTGGTTGAAGGCCAGATTCAACGATTACTGGCAGCCAACACTCCAAGGTGAAGGACCTCATGCGGAGAAGCAATACATGGACTTCATCAAGAAGGTCTACAGCATCTGCTGCTACACCAATGCTCAATCCGAAGTTTACGGAACCGACATCATCCCGATGGTATGCCACAACGGCAACATTGATCTCGAGAAGACCGTCCAGAATGTCGAACAGGTTTGCAAATACTTCCGCATGGATCCATACAAGGCGAAACAGATCACAGATCTCATCCTCTGGCGAATTGAGAGAATGAGCAGATCGTTTTCCGGATGTCTTCGACATGATCCAAGGCATGGAATCCATAAGGAATGCAAACGACAAGTTGACATGGGTCCTGATGGATCCGTCGAGCTCTATGACGCATTGACCTGCATCACACATGCCAGGAACTTCATTGGAAATAAGCCAGGACTTCTCTTGATGGCTATGTTCCCGAGCTATGGAAAATCACGTTTCGAAATTGCATTCGTATTTCCAGGTCATATAAGGAGCGCAAGGCACGGGGAGAAATTGTCCCAAGGAATCGATGGATCGATAAGCTCACCACAAGATCCGCACAAAATGCACTCAGGCCCGATGGCAAGGAATTCTATGTCGATCCAGAGATGGAGTTTTACGTGAGATGCAACAGCGGACACACACGACAAGTCGAGATCCAATCCCTTGGACGACCCCTGTACTCTGAGCAGCAGAAAGAGCCTCATCACGACGAACCGGACTATGATCTCCCAACGGAATCCATTCCGCCAAGTCCGCATCCGTCAAGATCCGAGGCGCCTCATGAAGATGAAGGCACAGCTCAGCCCAAGCACAGAATGCGAAGGCCGGCACCACCATCCATTGAAGAAGAGAGAAAAATCAAGCCGTTCGCGAAGAAGCCCATCACATTCATGTTCCATGCAACCTATGGAAATCAGCTCTTCAGCATCATGGAGCACGGGCTCAAATCTGGGAAATCCCAGTCAAACCCTTCGGGGAGAATGCACGTCCACATGGCATGCATCGATGACGTCATCCTTGACGACGATGAGTCAGAAGCCGCATTGACCCATGTGCCAGCAGGAAGAGATGCACTGTTGATCCTTGCATTCCTCAAGGACCAAGACTATGGCATCCGACTCTCCGAAGAGCGAACAGCGTTGACAGACAAAACCATCGAGGCAAGAAACATTGTTGCAGCATTTGAACCTGATGGCAGCCTCATGGCGAGCAACAAGTGGATCATGAAGAAGCATCTCAGGTATGAAGATTACGAGATGTACGACACCAAGATCCGCGAATTTGCCGATGCCTTCTTCAATTATGTGAATTCCACCAAGCACAGCAAGGAAAAAGATACTTCCTCAGAGACCAAGAAGAGACGGCATTCCACCGATCAGGACGAAACTGAAGGAGAGACGATGGAACCCTCCGGGGAAAGATCCGTCAAGCCAAAGGTCATCGTGGAATATCACAATTCAGAGAACCTAGATGAGTTCATCCAAGAACTCAAGGGAATCTATCTCGAAACAGATTTGACCAAAAAGGACGCAGAGGAAGAGCTCGCGGGGACCAAGGCAAACCTCTCCCGCTTCATGAACAAGTTCAACAAAGATCCAAGAAGAGCTCATCCCAACTTGACAGAGTGCGAGAGAGCCTCATTGGCACATGCCGATCCCGACGTCAATCTCGGTGAAGAAGAATTCTACTTCCCTCATCGAGGAGAATGTCCCACCATTGACGAGTACAAGCAAGCTCAACCAGGATCCGGATATCCAATTAAGCTTCCGCTTGGATTGAAGAAGCTCAGGTCACATGATGACCCAGAAATCATCCGAGCCTATGCCGATATCCTGGGATCGCTGATGCAGCCGACCGACCGTCCTCCTGTGGACTATCTCAACATGCATGAGTTCACCTCATCCATAGCGATCAACATGCTTACCCTGAACCATGGAAACCTAACAAGGAATCCAAAGCTGGACAACAGGGAGGTGTACAACATGCCGATGAAGGATCGACCGATCGTAAAGATGATGATGCAGAACAGTGCACACATCTTATGCCTGAATGAAGCAGACGCATTCTTCAGTCCTAATGATGAGAAATCCAGGGAGCTCATCAAGACGTTCATCCGATACGGTTGCAAGGGCATCGTGATCAAGCAATGGTCATCCAGACCGATCGCATGCTTTGTCCGTGGCGGACCTTCTGCAAGAGTGGAACTTCTGGCAAGACACATTTCCACCAAGAGCCAGAATTGGGGAACCACATTCGGAATGTTCACATGTTTCTTCGGAACTGAAGGAAGTTGCAATGATCCCGAATACGAAATTCCGACCTCGGATTGCTTGGCAACCACAGGACCATCCATGTTCACTGAATCCAAGAAGTACATTGGACCGAGATTGCCAACACGCACCATTGTCCAAGGACATGGCCGAGACAAGGAGATCGTCGTTCTCCATATCGAGCAGAGTGATGAGTTTCGTGGCATGATCCCGAAATCATCCGACAAATCACTCCACGAGTATGACGACCGCCTCATAACGAGGGCAGATCTCCCATTCGCTACCATTGGAGTTTTCCACATCCATCCTTCAATTAGCCATGGAGCAGCAAGTGAAGATCTTCAAAATGAAATCATGCCGCTCGTGACTTTGTACCGATGCGATGCAATCACCGGAGACGCCAATAAATCAGCGAACACCTACAGCAAACTCCAGCACGTCTTCAATCCGGCCAACGGTCTCGTGAACATCCTCATGAGAGCATATCAGAGACTGTGGAATGAAACGAAAGATTTGCCACTCGTGGACAGAATGGAGTATGCAATGGAGACTTCGTGCACCCTGAAATCCATTGTCCGTCATCACCTGTACATGAAGTGTGGATCAGGATATGGTCGAACATTCCCAGATGTGATGATGACTTTCGTATTTGGATGGGGCAAAACGAAGCTTTCCGGAAGGACGAGATGAACGGCATGGATGATGAACAACTGGAATTCATGCGGAACCATCCAACCAAGGCCATATTCGATTACCAGGTCTCATCCGCAGAGCGCTTTAAGCACGTGAACAATGACATGTTCATGAATGGCTCGCAGGACTCCGACTCCCACAGTCCTCTCATGGTTTACATCCGCAGCAAATCTGCAACCAGGCAACGCAGCTCTGAGAGGTACCAGGAGTACATCAAGAAGAAACAAGCCTCCTGGACCCCGCAGGAGTACAAGGACTACAACAAGCAGTGGGGACAGCAGAAGCAGTGGAAGGACTATAGCAACTCGACCTGGAATGATTATGGAGACTATGGCAGTCAATCCGACAGCAGCCGCCGATGGTATCGTCGATCCGACTGACCATGAAGATTCATACGTTCAGCACCACGAACTCAATTCAGATGATTGATCCTCGTCGTCTACAAGACTATACCATGAGTGAGAGATCAATAGTTTCACAATCGTTCCGCGTGTACATAGCGTTGTACATCACCCTTTGATACATCTAGGTATCTCAAAAAGAAGCAGTACATAGTGTTTTCCATTTCGAAAGCCAAGACATTTCATCCGAGCAGAAAAGAGGATGAATCCGGCATTTTTAATACACATGGCTACGGCATACAGCATGGCTACGGCATAAATCAAGGCTACGGCCAAAGGCCATGAAGCCAATAGTATTTCATACTTAGTGCTGGAGATCAAAAGAAATTTGTGTCTGTTTGTGTTCTGTTTCTCAGACCAATTGATCTCCCGCAACATTTGGCTCAAGGGCCCCTTTTGTAGATCATAGCATCATTCGTGATCGCGTGAGACAAAAGAACCTTAGCAGGCCGCTTACAGGATTATCCACAAGACAATCCACCAGGGACAATCCATCCTCCAATCATCCACACTGGCATATTGGATTCTCTCCGGAATAGATCCAGGCACCAACAACGACCTCTACTACCACAGGGTACCAGTTCCCTTCTGGGATAGGCACCTGGGGCAGTGGGCTTCAGGGGGAGGGGGGGGGGGAGGGGGGGAGGGTGTTCGAGCGTGGCTAAAGCTGCACTTTGGCACGGTCATCTGTCTAAGGAACTTCTAAACATGGCTCTAAAGATGAGCCCGTGCTTGGATGGGACCACTTTTCGCTTTCTGTCCTCTGCAGTCATGGATCCTACCCTATTGACTGTGCAACTGATGCTACCAGACACGTCTGTAGCGCTCATGCTTTATTCTATTGTCCTTCACTCCCGCGAGGTGCGCTAGAAAAATTTGACAGCCTGAAGCCGCGGGAGCCGGCGGAACACGCCAACGGCGGTTAAATAATTTTGAGATTTGTTTTCTGTATTCACTCCCCTTTTATTAATCGCTATCTAACATTACCCAAAAAAATGCCGGGGGTGTTGTTTGCGTTGGCCCCGAGGAATGGAGCTATACATCGAACATCCTGGGCTGTCAAATGGCTCTTGTAGGCCCTCGAAAGGTTAATGTTTGCTCGGGTTCTGAAAGCGCCAACTGGCCTCAGTCATGATTCCAGCACCACCCATTCTGTTCTATCACCATCATTCAACGCAAAAACGGCGTGAAAGTGGGCCGAACACATCTAAAAACGCTGTTTCCCAGAATGAGAAGGGAATTGGGCTGCGAAGTGCCGAAACCCATTGACTTTTGGCTCCAACACCCCACTCTCATATACTAGGTAGAACCATCTACCAAAATGGCCAGTAAAGGTTGGGCGCTCCTCAGTTGGGCTCCGAGCATGGCTGGGATTTGGTGTGGCTTTGCAGCTTTGCATGACTCAGGATGCGGGGACTGCCACAAAACCTGAACAGGTTAGGCTATTTGCTCTTGGGGGGAATGAGTCCCACTATTGGCTTGGTAAGCTTGAAGGCCCCCGAGAGATCTGCAAAGGTGGGGTGTCACCCTGAGCAAACAATAGCGAGCTCCCACCAAAAAACACGGGGACCCCAAAGACCTTAAGCCAAACGATTTGGTCTGAATAGATTTGGTCTGAATAGCCTCTACAGGCCAACATGAAGCCACAAAAGGGCTTAACGGTTGGGAAGCAATGGGGGGCCGACCCTCGAAAACTTGGCGTTGGTTGGCGTGTGTTGCTTTCCTAAGGTGAATAGAGAAATAGAGAAAGAGAAAGAGATTCAAGATGGAGAAATAGATAGAGGAAGAACAAACAAACAAACAACCAACCAAACAAACAAACAAAGAAAGAAACGAAGGAACGAAGGCGCAACAAAGAAAGCAATAATAAAGAAAGCAATAATAAAGAAAGCAGAAAAGAAAGAAAGACTGCAAGACGTAAAGATGTTTCGCAGTTCGACTATTGTACCGGTTCCACAGGAGTGTGTCGAAATAACATGGGTATGAATATTGATCAGGGGCCCTTTGCTGGACATCATTTAGGTGGGGATTTATGTCCACCAACCACTTTTCAAGGGGTTTCCAATTAAAATTCAGAGCCACATGATGATGCAAGCTGCCCAAAAGCAGGGCCAACTCACCCCCTCCCGCACAACTTGACAGCGTTGCACACGCTTTGGGTCACAGATGGTCACAGCAAGCGCAACGACTGCGGACGGCTGGTTGGCAGTCAGTCACGGCTGCGTTCAAAGCCTTGCTGGCACATCAGATCCTCTTTGGGTCGACTTCGAGAAAAATCTAATGATCCCTGGGTAGGTCTTTGAAACCCCGAAGTTAAACTGCTTGATTACAGGGAAACATGTTTTTTGTCCAAAAAGTCTCACAGGGGCTACAGGTCATAACCAAGAACCCACCCCGAGGACGCATCGGATTCTACTCCGATCACTTCGCCGGATCTGCCTGGGTCGGAATGATTCGAAAAGTAGTTCAGAGCAAGAACAGATGTTGGGCGGCCCGGAAAAACAACTGGTTTCCATTCAGATGCTACATGATTGCCCTTTGGTGCCACTCTGAAACCCGTTTATTTGAAGGGATTCAGGGTCTCACGATTGTCATCTTTCTAGCAGCTGGGCCATCACACTGCGCTTTATCCTGTATAGTGGGTAGCCAAGGAAACCCTTTCAGCCACAAGAGGACATGGCTGGTTACCTACTGCCGGGGTAACTGGGATCTGGGAAATACTCCAGGGCCTGAGTCTGAGTGCTTTTGAGGGCCCAGGGGCCATGGCCATGTGCCGGGGATTGCCATACGCTCTCCGGCTTTGCATAAATGGACCGCCGGTTTCTTGCATCTCATTTTGTAACACAACCCACCAGCCCTTAACAACTTTAACTCTATGAACACTGGTTTCTCGGCGAAAACAACTTGAACTCTATGAGCACGATGTTTGTTCTCTTTGCTAAAGCCTCACACAATCCGCAAAAGAAGGTTCCTCTCAGTCGGATGGCTGGGCTCCCAACAGCAAGCCATGATATCTATATATATATATAAACGTAGAGGAGAAAGGAGGGAAGTATTGAAGGAAGGAGGAAAGGACGGAAGGAAGTCGCAATGAGAAAACCCAGGGCTCTCTAAGGTTTTGGGCCGGCGGTCGAGATCCAGATCCGGTTGCAGTTGTCTGGAGTCTGGTTGCACAGTGTAGGTTCCCCCTTCATTTTCCTGAAGGACAACATCGTCTACTTCTGACCTCATTATTCTACCATGGTCAAAGTCACCCCCTGAGTGGGTTAAAGGGAAACAAACCCCCACTTTCTGACTCTGATAACCTCCAGAAACCGTCAACATCGTCTACTTGGCCTGGCAGGCCCGGAGTGTCACCATCCCTTTCAAAACGCGCCCAATCGATAACCAAATTGAGGCATGGCCAAGCGAGTGGCAACCAAAAAAACCACCATGCCCTCAGAGTTTGACGTTGCCGCTTGAAAGCCCAAGCACTTGTTTATACTTGTTTTCTTTAAAAGCTGGTTCCCTTGCTTACCTATGACGGTGCTTCCAGTTACCCGTGTGTGGAACCAGGAAACCATCATGTAATTATCAGAATAGGGGTTCCGCCAAGATGGATGGTGACCTTGAAATCCCTGTAAAGCAACCAAAAAAAAGGTACCCTCAAAAACAGACACCCACACAAACAAACAAACAAACAAACAAACAAACAAACCAACAAACAAACAAGCAAGCAAGCAAGCAAGCAAGCAAACAAACAAACACGCCAAATGAAAGCATGGTTACCCGATATGGTGGGTTCAACCTGGGCAACTGCGACTTCTCTACGAAAGATTTCGTCGCTTGGAAGGTCTCTTGGTATCACAGAAGTGGCAATGCAAGGCCCCGCCCCCCCTGGAAGCAGATGGTACAATTTCAGCACAGCAAATGTGGGCAAGCAAAGTCGATGACTGAAACAACAGGGGTTGGATTTGCCGCGCTTGCCCCTGGCAAACTTTCGATCAGCTTGGTCCTCCTGCTCCGTCCCGCTCTCTCTCTCTCTCTCTCTCTCTCTCTCTGTCGCATCAAGTGAACAGTGAACTCGCTTAGGCCGCGGCCGAGTTCTGCACACTGGTCAAGAGTTCGCAGAATGGTGCTCCAACGCGGCGTGGGCAGTGGATGTCTAGCGTCGGAGCAGCGCGTATTTTCGCGTCGCGGGTCAAGCTGGAATTGCTGCCGGCATCATTGCCCCCTGCAAAAGACCGGCTGCTGGTCAGCATCAGTCCCAGCAGGTGCCTGCAAGCCTATGCGACGTTCGGCTTGATTGGAACACTGCCATGACAAATAAATGACAAAGCCTCGCCACGCACCGACTTGAAATGCGGGGCATGGCAAGGCTGTCAAAAGATGGCAACAGGCTGGGTTGTAACTGGGCACCGAGCTAACACACGAACTCGCAAGCAACTGCCAAAGACTCGGGATGCAGATTGCGCCATCAAGTCGCTGGGCGCGCGGTCTGCATTCGCCCTGCACCAAGAATGCCTTGCGCAGCGGGCAAGGTGACACTTGATCTGCGACTCTGCCTGACGAACATGCTCTTGTCCAGAGTCCCTCGGTCATGGAACTCATAGGTCGGCCAGGTGTTGTTGCTGCTGTACTTGGGCCCCGCTCTTCTGCAAGCAGTTTACAAATCAGGAGATCAAGCACCCTTCACGAAAGGAAACAACATGGAACAAGACAAAACCAGCGTTCCAACCCCAAGCGATCCAGGCAGCTGCAAGTGAGTGCGGCCCTTCGCAGCCGCTTGCGGCATCTCCGACCGCGGCGAGCTGTCGATTCATTCATGCAAACACCCGAGGCCGCCCAGCCGCGAACGGCACGGCTATGGGGACAAGGGGATCAATGTGCTCAGTGTGGCTTTGCAACTGGCCAAAACAATGTTGAGACAACAACCAGAGCCTGTCGGCAAGCACACACACACACCCTTTCGACAACCCAAACAAAAAAAGGTTTCTTCGCAAGCGTTACGCGAAATGGGTCCGAAACTCCATGCAGTAAAAGTTCAGGGTTCCGCGGGACGACATGATTTCAAAGCTCTGAAGTTCACACTGGGTGGTCGTAGTGCGCTAGTGCGCGGACACGTTTTGAGTTTCTGTCTGAAAAGTGAAAAGTCATATTGCGTTTGGGACGTGAGGCGTTCCCTGGACCTTTGGCGACGGAGCCGGCGGGTTCCAAGTTGCTCAATCCTTTCGACATGCGCAGGCCACCACTGCGCCTGCCAGCCGCAGTCTCAAGCTCCAAGCTGCCACGAAGTTTTGGAGAGAGGCAGGCTGGTGGGGTCCAACAGCTCCGTGCTTTGCTCAAGTCAGGCAAGCTGGCTTCTTTGGGATTGCCCTGATTCTGCCAAATTCAGCCACCGATAGGGAAGCCCATCAGCCGTTGATTTCCCATTGGCCGGTTGTTTCCCTGGGCCTTCGTACCTGAAATTTCTGCCTCCCCTGTCAATCGGCTGGATTTGGAATTCGTACCTGTTTTTCCTGGCGTTTGGTTTTTGTGGACCTCGAGCAGTTCTTGGAGGCACGGGGGCTGTCAGGTCGACATATTATGACCTGCTCGAGCAGATGTGCGCAAAAACGCCCGCCACGGCTGGCAAAACGTTCGCACAAACCCTCAAACGAGCGCAAACTTGAAAAGTGCTCATTTGACATATAAACATCGGGCACTTGTTTCATTGCTTGGGCAGAGATCGAAGAATCGGGAGCAAACTGTGTGTTTGAGCAGCAAAAAACAGAGCTAAAAAAACTTCCAGGTCCTATTATCTGCTCCTTCCCATAATGCTGGCGCGCGTCGTTACAGGTAGTGGCCCTGCAGCCGAATCGCCAAAAGGCCAAGTCCGAAGCCCCGCGCTGGCAACATCAGCCTGGGAGACAAAGGTGAACTCAATGCTCACAGCGTGTGAGATCAATCGAGCTCCATTTGCGAATGAGCATGCGGCGCTCAAAGTGGGCATGGCATTGCCGCAAGGTGAGGTGTCAAATGCAGAAGGTGCGAGCATACCTGGACCTTCCAGGAGTCGAAAGAATTCAGGCTCTAGCCGAAAAGCAAGTTTTTTCGCCCTTGGCGTGACACACGCACTTCGGGCGAATTAAGCCGCCGTTCAAAATTTGTGCGCGACGAGGTTGGAAATCTTGTTGTTCGGGAATTTTCGCCTGTTGGTCTGGATTTGTTGCCTGCAGGTTCGAAGAGATTGCGCTTAGCACCCAGATCGAGCAACAAAAATGCCGCAGGGAAAAATTACGCGCTGTTGCCCTAACAGGCATTCCGCAGCAAAAAGACGGACGTGTTGAGCACGCAACAAGGACCAGGTATGTGGAAGCCAGCAGTACGATCAGTCCTGTGTCTGACACCCGCAGCCGCAAGCTGTAAGTTGCCAGAAACGTCTGGGCGCTGCGTCCGAGCTCTCTGCGCTTTGCTCAACATTCCACGCAAACACTGCCGCCGGCGAATGGAACGCAGCCCATTCCAAGCTCTTGCCAGCAAGCTTGATTAGCCGCTGAAGCAAATGCTAGCCCAGGACTTCCCTCAGTTCAGTGACCCTAAAGGGAACCCTCTTTGGGGAAGATCATTTTTAGTGGGGCAGCCACCAAAAAAAAAACAAAAATAATTGGTGCCACTGAACAACCGAGTTCCTTTTTGTCTTAGCTTCAAGGAGCGCCTGCCCTGAAAGTGCCAGGCCAGCGCTGGACAAGGCATCCTCGAAAGATGCGTGCGCAGGGCGGCACTCCTACAGAGTTCTGGGCAGAGCCAAGCTGGCAGACACAAGCAAGCCAAGCTGGCGGGGTCCAACGGCCAAGTATGGGGATCTCCTTTCGTCACATCTTTTGTCTGCACTCGTGCGCTCTCCCAACTGCAAGCTCAGAACCAAGGGAGTCGCCGCAAGGTGGTGTCGGTGGGGCGACTTCTTAGAAGAGGCGTTGCCTCTTAGAGGGTTCTTAGTGGCGAAACCCCTACTGCGAAGCCCTGCTTCTGCGAAGGTAAAAACCGCTTCTAAGAAGGGCCCAGGGCCTTCTGAGAAGGCTATGCCAAATCTTCTGAGTGGGAGAGAGCTTCTGCAAACAAAATGGGCCTTCAGCAAAGCCCGCCAGTGCGCTGACTCCTTTGGTTTTGCCCTGAAATTTGCAAATTCAATTCGCATTGTGCGAAGGCACCCATTCAATTTCAAAATGGCTTTGTTGCAAATTTAAACAAGAGTTCGAATGCCCAAAGCGCCCAAAAAGCAAGACGTCCCGGCATCAGGCTTTGCACACTCGCCCAAATCTGGCACCGTGATGCATTGCTGGTGCCGCAAGATGGCTTTCCTTCCCGTCCTTTCTGTCAAGAACGCAAGTTTTTTCCAGGTTGAATTTCAACGCGCCGCCCTGAAAGCGCAAGGGCTACGAAGTTCCAGCGTTGCGGGCGCGGGAGGACAAGGCAGTCTGCCAGTGATGGACAAGGCGTCCAACTTGAAAGGTGTGAGCGCGGGCGCGGGCCAGCAGCACTCGCCGGCCAGCAGCCTCAAGCTGCAACTTACTACAAAGTTCCGGGAGCCAAGCTGGTGGGGTCCGACGGCGTCGTGCTGCACTCAAGTCACGGCAAAACGACGCTCCCCATGATGCCGCACTCCTCCTGCAAGCCTGAACGTAGCTTATGCCAATCAACCTCTTGCCATCTACCTTGGTGTGAGGCTGGCCGCTGAAGCTACACCAGACCAGGACTGCCTCTTTGAATTGCATTTCAGAGCGCGCCAGCCCTGAAAGCGTAAGGGCTGGGAAGTTGCGAGATTGCCGCTGCTGAACAAGTCCAAAAGCGCCAGCCTTAAAAACATAGTGGCTGGAAAGTTGTAGTACTGCCGTTGCTGCAAGAAAGGTGTGCAGCTCAAACGGTGCAAGCACATGCGCAGGCCAGCAGCATTGCGGCTGCCAACCACAGCAGCCTGCAGCAGCTTGCCGAGTTTTGCAGAAAGCCAAGCTGGCGGGGTGTCGCGGCTTCGTGCTGTGCTCAAGTCACGGCAACACGACGCTCCCGATGGTGCCATCTAGCACTCCTCCTGCGAGCCTGAACGTATATCAAGAAATGTTAGGAAACAAGAAACCGGACCCTCGTGCACCCCGAAAATAGTTTATTGGAGACCCTCGAACATTCAGGGCTCCAAAATGCATGCTGCCCCCGCTACAACAGATTCATTACGCCGCCTGTAGGTTGCTTATGTGATAACCGGAGGCGTTGGAGCGAACGCAAGCTGCTGCTCAAGTTTGCAAGGCTGCAAGACGCTGCCAAACAGAGCCTTGTCAGGATTTGGGCCTCTTCATGGGGTAGCAGCACTGTGTGCCAACCACGAACAGCAAGCCAAGCTGGCGGGGTCCAACGGCCAAGTATGGGAAGCTCCTTTTGTCACATCTTTTGTTTGCACTCTTGCGCTTTCCCAATTGAAAGCTTAGAACCGAGGGAGTCGCTGCAAGGTGGCGGCGGTAGCTCTCAGAGATTTCTGCGAAGGCTATGCAACATCTTCTGAGTGGGAGCCAGCTTCAGCAAACAACATGGGCCTTCAGAAAAGGTCCGCCGGAACCCCGCCAGTGCGCTGACTCCTTTGGTTCGCTGGAATCTGACATTGGCAAATTCACTTCGCAGTCCGAAGCAAGCGCTGGCCGCCGCCACCCGCTTTAGGCTTCGACTGCCGGAAACGCCCAAAAAGCGTTTCCGTCGCCGAATCGGTCGCCCCACTCTGGCGCCGTGCCCGGGCACCGGGAGAAGGGCAAGCGTAGGCCTATGGGGAACGAGAGAAACTTGCATGATCCGTTAAGCGCGATGTTCCGCTCGTGCAAATTACCGCGCGATATGTCTGAAAGCCGATCGGTTCAAGAAAAAACGCTCGGATGAAGATATCGCAAAAGAAGGAACTGTCCATCGTGCCGGCTCACTCTTTCTGATCCTCATGTGGATGATTTGCACGCGTAACAAACCAGCACTTTTTGATGCGCGCTCGTGTTGCGGTAAATTGCGCTCGTGTAGCGGGAATGTGCGCTCGTTCCGCGGCCTTTCCCGTCTCATCCAGGAAATTGACCACATTGCGCAAAGCGTGCCTTTATCAAGAGGAGCCTCAGCTCCTTTACAGAGCAGCCTAACTTGCGCTCGTTTGTCAAAAAACTGCGAGCGCCAGAACAAAAACTGTGTCAAGCAGCCGCGTGAGCAGAACAAAGCGCTCGTTGGAAGATCCAGGAACAAATGGGTGATGCATTGTTGGCGCCGCAAGATGGCTCTCCTCCCCTTCATTTCCATCAAGAATATACGAAGGTTTCAGACTCTGGAAAGAGCCAAGCTGGTTGGGCCCAACATATCCGTGCTGACATAAAGCGCCCGTAGCGGCAGTTCAGACACGATATTCGTGTACTTGCGCCAACCCTCTCACAACACGCTACAAGCAGCCTGGGAGCCTTGCATTATTTCCCAAAGCGCAAAGCCACCATCCAAAACGGCAATAAGACAGCAGCACGCAGGGACATTTGAATCAACGTCCTCGTGGCCGCCGGGCGTTTTTGCTACCAGAGGGGCGATGCTTGCGCAACAGAATGTCCCTACATGAGCACGCTATGCTAATTTGCTAGGAATTCTAGATGCTAATTTGCTAGGAGATGGAAGATGAAAGACTCTTTATACTTGCAGATTCTCCCCTGTTTACCATTTGAGGACTAACAATCTTTCCTTTGTTCATCTCACCGAAGATTATTTTAGTACTTGAAGCTTGCACACCTACGTTGGGATGGGGAATCCACGGTCAGGTCCATCGACCGCGCGTAGATTGGGATCGGGGGGCATATGCCTGGCATCCGCTCGGGGCACAGCCCAGCCGTGGAGTTTGTGCTTATCGATAACACAACTCTTACCATCTTTAAACATGTACACCGCTCAAATGGAACCTTTTCAGGAGTCGGCCCCCTTGGGAAATGGGTATTTGGTGATGGGAGTCTCTTTGGCGGGCGAACTAGCTGGGAAGGCGAGCGATTCATTGAGCGCCAAATATACTCCTAAGTTTGTCATTAAAGCCAGGTGACTGGTTGGCACGTCCAAATGTTTGCAGCCCAGGCGCCGGGCAAGCATGTCTTGAACTATAAGTAGTACGCAACTATGCCAAGGAAAGGTACTCGCTTGGTCTCACTTTTGCACTTTCCATGTTGGGACCCTCTCCGAGTCAAGGTGCAGCATGCCCCAATGGCAGTGGTCAATACTTGTGCATCGGCTTGAGCCAGGCTGACAGGTGGCGTTATGATATGCATCTCTGTGGGGTCGGCATCTGTCCAGCTACCTAAGGAGCCACTGGGCAAATGAAGTACTGTCTTGATTGGCACGCGCGTGAGCCGCTTGCCGCCACCCACTTCAAAAACATGGATTGGTTCCGTATGGCTCCGCGTGAACGGATGAAGAGTCGACATACACTAGGTTGCAAAGGGGGTGTTGTTTGCGGCCCCCGGGAATGGAACTCGATCGAACATCCTGGGTTGTCAAATGACTCTTGTAAACCCTCGGAAGGTTAATGACTGCTCGGGTTCTGAAGGCGACAACCGGCCTCAGTCATGATTCCAGCACCATTCTGTTCTATCACCATCATTCAACACAAAAACGGTGTGAAAGTGGGCCGAACACATCTTAAAACGCTGTTTCCCAGAATGAGAAGGGAATTGGGCTACGAAGTGCCGAAACCCATTGACTTTTGGCTCCAACACCCCACTCTCAAAGACTAGGTACTAGGTAGAACCATCTACCAAAATGGCCAGTAAAGGTTGGGCGCTCCTCAGTTGGGCTCCGAGCATGGCTGGGATTTGGTGTGGCTTTGCAGCTTTGCATGACTCAGGATGCGGGGACTGCCACAAAACCTGAACAGGTTAGGCTATTTGCTCTTGGGGGGAATGAGTCCCACTATTGGCTTGGTAAGCTTGAAGGCCCCCGAGAGATCTGCAAAGGTGGGGTGTCACCCTGAGCAAACAATAGCGAGCTCCCACCAAAAAACACGGGGACCCCAAAGACCTTAAGCCAAACGATTTGGTCTGAATAGATTTGGTCTAAATAGCCTCTACAGGCCAACATGAAGCCACAAAAGGGCTTAACGGTTGGGGGCAGGGTAGCTTTTGGGAGCAATGGGGGGCCGACCCTCGAAAACTTGGCGTTGATTGGCGTGTGTTGCTGTCCTAAGGTGAATAGAGAAAGAGAGAAAGAGAGAAAGAGAAAGAGATTAAAGATAAATAGACAGAGGAAGAAAATGCAAACAAAAAGAAAGAAAGAAAGAAAGAAAGAAAGAAAGAAAGAAAGAAAGGAAGGACAAAAGAACGCAAATAAAGCAATAAAGACAGCAGTAAAGAAAGCAGTAACGAAAGAAAGACTGCAAGACGCAGTGGCACAAATACAGAAGTCAACAGCGCCCGTCATGTCGAGATAAACAGTGCCGCGGTCGTTGATCCTGGTTCGCAAGCAATCCAGTCGCAAAGCGCGGTTGCAAATGGCGAGTTGTTTTGCAAAGCATGGTTTTGATGGGCATGATGTTTCGCAGTTCGACTATTGTAGCGGTCTACAGGAGTATGTCGAAATAACATGGGTATGAATACTGATCAGGGGC
Organism: Effrenium voratum; assembly: GCA_963377175.1. Classification (NCBI taxonomy): domain Eukaryota; class Dinophyceae; order Suessiales; family Symbiodiniaceae; genus Effrenium; species Effrenium voratum. The sequence continues at coordinate 821,330 of CAUJNA010000158.1, forward strand.
CCTTTGGCGGACATCATTTAGGTGGGGATTTATGTCCACCAACCACTTTTCCGGGGGGGTTCCCATTAAAATTCAGAGCCACATGACGATGCAAGCTGCCCAAAAGTAGGGCCAACTCACCCCCTCCCTCTCAACTTGGCGGCCATGCACACGCTTTGGGTCACAGCAAGCGCAACGACTGCGGACGGCTGGTTGGCAGTCAGTCACGGCTGCGTTCAAAGCCTTGCTGGCACATCAGATCCTCTTTGGGTCGACTTCGAGAAAAATCTAATGATCCCTGGGTAGGTCTTTGAAACCCCGAAGTTAAACTGCTTGATTACAGGGAAACATGTGTTTTGTCCAAAAAGTCTAACAGGGGCTACAGGTCATAACCAAGAACCCACCCTGGGGACTCATCGGATTCTACTCCGATCACTTCGCCGGATCTGCCTGGGTCGGAATGATTTGAAAAGTAGTTCAGAGCAGATGTTGGGCGGCCCCGAAAAAAAACAAATGGCTTCCATTCAGATGTTACATGATTGGCCTTTGGTGCCACTCTGAAACCCGTTTATTTGAAGGGATTCAGGGTCTCACGGTTGTCATCTTTCTAGCAGCTGGGCCATCACACTGCGCTTTGTCCTGTATAGTAGGTAACCAAGAAAACCCTTTAAGCCAAGAAAAACTGGCTGGTTACCTACTAGCAAGGTAACTGGGATTTGGGAAATACTCCAGGGCCTGGGTCTGAGTTCTTTGGAGGGCCCAGGGGCCATATGTGCCGGGGATTGCCATACGCTCTCCGGCTTTGCATAAATGGACCGCCGGTTTCTTGCATCTCATTTTGTAACACAACCCACCAGCCCTTAACAACTTTAACTCTATGAACACTGGTTTCTCGGCGAAAACAGCTTGAACTCTATGAACACGATGTTTGTTCTCTTTGCTAAAGCCTCACACAATCCGCAAAAGAAGGTTCCTCTCAGTCGGATGGCTGGGCTCCCAACAGCAAGCCATGATATCTATCTATATATATATAAACGTAGAGGAGAAAGGAGGGAAGTATTGAAGGAAGGAGGAAAGGACGGAAGGAAGTCGCAATGAGAAAACCCAGGGCTCTCTAAGGTTTTGGGCCGGCGTGTCGAGATCCAGATCCGGTTGCAGTTGTCTGGAGTCTGGTTGCACAGTGTAGGTTCCCCCTTCATTTTCCTGAAGGACAACATCGTCTACTTCTGACCTCATTATTCTACCATGGTCAAAGTCACCCCCTGAGTGGGTTAAAGGGAAACAAACCTCCACTTTCTGACTCTGATAACCTCCAGAAACCGTCAACATCGTCTACTTGGCCTGGCAGGCCCGGAGTGTCACCATCCCTTTCAACACGCGCCCAATCGATAACCAAATTGAGGCATGGCCAAGCGAGTGGCAACCAAAAAAACCACCATGCCCTCAGAGTTTGACGTTGCCACTTGAAAGCCCAAGCACTTGTTTATACTTGTTTTCTTTAAAAGCTGGTTCCCTTGCTTACCTATGACGGTGCTTCCAGTTGCCCGTGTGTGGAACCAGGAAACCATCATTTCTTAAAATGAAAGCATAGTTACCCGCTATGGTGGGTTCAACCTGGGCAACTACGACTTCTCTACGAAAGATTTCGTCGCTTGGAAGGTCTCTTGGTATCACAGAAGTGGCAATGCAAGGCCCCCCCCCCCCCGAAGCAGATGGTACAATTTCAGCACAGCCAATGTGGGTAAGCAAAGACGATGACTGAAACAACAGGGGTTGGATTTGCCGCGCTTGCCCCTGGCAAACTTTCGATCAGCTTGGTCTTCCTGCTCCGTCCCGCTCTCTCTCTCTCTCTATCGCATCAAGTGAACAGTGAACTCGCTTAGGCCGCGGCCGAGTTCTGCACACTGGTCAAGAGTTTGCAGAATGGTGCTCCAACGCAGCGTGGGCAGTGGATGTCTAGCGTCGGAGCAGCGCGTGGGTTCGCGTCGCGGGTCAAGCTGGAATTGCTGCCGGCATCATTGCCCCCTGCAAGAGAACAAAAGACCGGCTGCTGGTCAGCGTCAGTCCCAGCAGGTGCCTACAAGCCTATGCGACGTTCGGCTTGATTGGAACACTGCCATGACAAATGACAAAGCCTCGCCACGCACCGACTTGAAACGCGGGGCGTGGCAAGGCCGTCAAGAGACGGCTGCAACTGGGCACCGAGCGAACGCACGAACTCGCAAGCAACTGCCAAAGACTCGGGATTCAGATTGCGCCATCAAGTCGCTGGGCGCACGATCCGCAATGCCTTGCGCAGCGGGAAAGTTGACACTTGATCTGCGACTTTGCCTGACGCGGCAAAAAGCTGTCAACTTGCTTGACAAGCTCTGCATTCTGCTGGCCCAAAAACACACTGTGCAGATCTCGGAGCTGCTCCAACAACTGGGAGGGACAAGCGCCAGCAACGCCGAGCTCAAACCACTTGAACACGGCACTGGCACAAGTATAGCATGCCTGGTGGAGGCGCACGCTTGAAAACAGATCGCGAGGGCTGAGCGAAAACAACCCTGATTCCCCACTTTCACAGGGCTTGCTCATCCAGCGCTCACATGTTCTTGTCCAGAGTCCCTCGGTCATGGAACTCATAGGTCGGCCAGGTGTTGTTGCTGCTGTGCTTGGTCCCCGCTCTTCCGCAAGCAGTTTACAAATCAGGAGATCAAGCACCCTTCACGAAAGGAAACAACATGGAACAAGACAAAACCAGCGTTCCAACCCCAAGCGATCCAGGCGGCTGCAAGTGAGTGCGGCCCTTCGCAGCCGCTTGCGGCATCTCCGACCGCGGCGAGCTGTCGATTCATTCATGCAAACACCCGAGGCCGCCCTGAGGAACAAGAGCTGAAAAGCTGGCGGTGAAAGTCTTGCAAAGAAAGCCGGCACAGCCATGGGGACAAGGGGGTCAATGTGCGCAGTGTGGCTTTGCAACAACCCCCTGCTGGCCAAAACAATGTTGAGACAACAACCGGCGCACACACACACACACACACACCCTTTCGAAAACCCAAACGAGAAAAAGGATCCTTCGCAAGCGTTACGCGAAATGGGACCGAAACTCCATGCAGTATAATTGGAGGGTTCCGTGGGGCGAGATGAGCTGTGAAGTTCACGCTGGTTGTAGTCTGAAAAGTGAAAAGTCATAGTACGTTTAAGCTACAGTCATGAGCCGTTTCCTGGAGCTTTGGCGAAAGCGGAGCTGGCTTCCAAAATACGCAACCCTTTCGACAGCATGTGCAGGTCACCAGCACTGCACCTGCCAGCCGCAGCAGTCTCAAGCTGCAAGTTGCCACAAAGTTTTGGAGCTGGTGGGGTCCAACAGCTCCGTGCTTTGCTCAAGTCAGGCAAGCTGGCTTCTTTTGGATTGCCCTGATTCTGCCAAATTTAGCCACCGATAGGAAAGCCCATCAGCCGTTTAGCTGTTTGTTTCCCTGGGCCGTTGTACCTGAAATTTCTGCCCCCCTGTCAACCGGCCAGTTTTGGAATTCACACCTGTTTTTCCTGGCATGTTTTTTTTGGACATCGAGCAGTTTTTGGAGGCACCGGGGCTGTCAGGTAGCAAATGTGTGCAAAAACGCTCGCAACAGGCCGAAAACGAGCGCAAGTGCTCATTATACACATCGGGTTTCATTGCTCGGGCAGATCGGGCGCAAACTGTGTGTTTGAGCAGGAAAAAAGCGAGCCAACAAAAAGTATCAATGGAAGGTCCAGGTCCTATTATCTGCTCCACCTTCCGACAGGGAATGCTGGTGCGCGTCTTTACCATAAGTGGCGTCCCGCTCCTGCCGCCAAATCGCTACAAGGCCAAGTCTGAAGCCAACTGCGCCGGCTCCTGCGCTGGCAACATCAGCCTTGGAGAGAAAGGTGAACTCCTCCATGCTCACAGTGTGAGAGATCAATCGGGCTCCATTAGCGAATAAGTGAATAAGCATGCGATGCTCAAAATAGACATGAGGCTTCTATAGCAAGGGCTGGGGAGATGCAACGCTGGCATACCCGGGCCTTCTGGGGGTCAAACATATTTCAGGCGCTGTCCGCAAAACAGCTTTTTTTGCCGTTGTCGTGAACAAATGCATGTTGGGCGAAACAAAGCCGCCGTTCGTATTTGTTTGCGCTGCGGTCGGAAATTTTCGCCTGTTGGTCGGGATTTTCGCCTGTTTGTCGGGAGTTTTCGCCCGTAGGTTCGGGGAGACTGCGCCTAGCACCCAGATTGAGCAAAAAAGTGCCACACTGTTGCCCCCAAAGGCATTTCGTATCAAGAACACATTTTGAGCACGCAGGAAGGTCCAGGTATGCGGAAGCCAGCAGTACTATGGTCATCAGTCCTGTGTCTGACAAGCGCAGCAGTAGCCGCAAGCTGTAAGTTGCCAGAAACGTCTGGGCGCTGCGTCCGAGCTCTCTGCGCTTTGCTCAAGCTAAGGAACCATGACACGCAAACACTCCTGCCGCAAGCCTGAACGTAGCCCATTCCAAGCAACCTCTTGCGAGCAAGCTTGATTAGCCACTGAAGCAAATGCTAGACCAGGTCTGCAGTATCAAATTTAATTGCAGCGAGTACAAGCCCTGAGAGTGTAAGGCCAGCGCTGGACAAGGCATCCAACTCGAAAGGTGTGAATGCATGCGCAGGCCAGCACTCGCCTTCCAGCAGCCCCAGGCTGTAACTTCCTACCAAGTTCTGGGCAGAGCCACGCTGGTGGGGTCCAGGCAGACACAGACAGCAAGTCAAGCTGGCGGGGTCCAACGGCCAAGTATGGCAAGCTCCTTTCGTCACATCTTTTGTTTGCACTCTTGCGCTCTCCCAATTGCACGCTCAAAACCAAGGGGGTCGCCGCGAGGTGGCAGCGGTAGGGCGCCTTCTTAGAACAGGCCCTGTCTCTTAGAGGGTTCTCAGTGGCAAAACCCCTACTGCGAAGCCCTTATAACTGCTTCTGCGAAGGCGAAAACTTCTTCTAAGAAGGGCCCAGGGCCTTTTGAGAAGGCTATGCCAAATCTTCTGAGTGGGAGAGAGCTTCTGCAAACAAAATGGGCCTTCAGAAAAGCCCTCCGGGAACCCTGCCAGTGCGCTGACTCCTTTGGTTTTGCCCTGAAATTGGCAAATTCAATTCGCATTGTGTGAAGGCACACATTCAATTTCAAAATGGCTTTGTTCAAAATGGCTTTGTTGCAAATTCAAACAAGAGTTCGAATGCCCAAAACGCGCGAAGCACCGCCGTTCAACTGCAAAATGGCTGTGTTGCAATTTCAAACAAGAGTTCGAATGCCGAAAACACCCAAAAAGCAAGACGCCCCAGACGCCCCCGAATCAGGCTTTCGACACTTGCCCACATCTGTGCCGAAGGGTAGGCCCATGGGGAACGAGATAAACAACTGGCTGACGCATTGCTGGTGCCGCAAGATGGCTTTCCTTCCCGTCCTTTCTGTCAAGAACGCAAGTTTTTTCCAGGTTGAATTTCAACGCGCCGCCCTGAAAGCGCAAGGGCTACGAAGTTCCAGCGTTGCGGGCGCGGGAGGACAAGGCAGTCTGCCAGTGATGGACAAGGCGTCCAACTTGAAAGGTGTGAGCGCGGGCGCGGGCCAGCAGCACTCGCCGGCCAGCAGCCTCAAGCTGCAACTTACTACAAAGTTCCGGGAGCCAAGCTGGTGGGGTCCGACGGCGTCGTGCTGCACTCAAGTCACGGCAAAACGACGCTCCCCATGATGCCGCACTCCTCCTGCAAGCCTGAACGTAGCTTATGCCAATCAACCTCTTGCCATCTACCTTGGTGTGAGGCTGGCCGCTGAAGCTACACCAGACCAGGACTGCCTCTTTGAATTGCATTTCAGAGCGCGCCAGCCCTGAAAGCGTAAGGGCTGGGAAGTTGCGAGATTGCCGCTGCTGAACAAGTCCAAAAGCGCCAGCCTTAAAAACATAGTGGCTGGAAAGTTGTAGTACTGCCGTTGCTGCAAGAAAGGTGTGCAGCTCAAACGGTGCAAGCACATGCGCAGGCCAGCAGCATTGCGCCTGCCAGCCACAGCAGCCTGCAGCAGCTTGCCGAGTTTTGCATAAAGCCAAGCTGGCGGAGTGTCGCGGCTTCGTGCTGTGCTCAAGTCACGGCAAAACGACGCTGCCCATGGTGCCATCTAGCACTCCTCCCACGAGCCTCAACATACGGTCCGTCAGCACATTAAGAAATGTTAGGAAGCAATTAACCGGACCTCGTGCGCCCCAAAAAAAGCTTATGAGGACCCTCGAACATTCAGGGCTCCAAAATGCATGCTGCCCCCGCTACAACAGATTCATTGCGCCGCCTGTAGGTTGCTTATGTGACAACCGGAGGCGTTGGAGCGAACGCAAGCTGCTGCTCAAGTTTGCAAGGCTGCAAAACGCTGCCAAACAGAGCCTTGTCAGGATTTGGGCCCCTTCATGGGGTAGCAGCACTGTGTGCCAACCACGAACAGCAAGCCAAGCTGGCGGGGTCCAACGGCCAAGTATGGGGAGCTCCTTTTGTCGCATCTCTTATTTGCACTCTTGCGCTTTCCCAATTGAAAGCGTAGAACCAAGGAAGTCGCCGCAAAGTGGTGTCGGTAGCCTTCTTACGCTTCTTAGAAGAGGCGTTGCCTCTCAGAGATTTCTGCGAAGGCTATGCAACATCTTCTGAGTGGGAGCCAGCTTCAGCAAACAAAATGAGGCTTCAGAAAAGGTCCGCCGGATCCTTTGGTTCGCTGAAATCTTGGCAAATTCGCTTCGCAGTCCGAAGCAAGCGCTGGCCGCCGCCACCCGCTTTAGGCTTCGACTGCCGGAAACGCCCAAAAAGCGTTTCCGTCGCCGAATCGGTCGCCCCACTCTGGCGCCGTGCCCGGGCACCGGGAGAAGGGCAAGCGTAGGCCTATGGAGCACGAGAGAACCTTGAATATTCCGTTAAGCGTTACTTGTCCGCTCGTGCAGATTTCCGCGCGTGTGTCTGAAAAGCGCTCGGTTCAAGAAAAAACGCTCGGATGAAGATATCGCAAAAGAAGGAACTGTCCATCGTGCCGGCTCACTCTTTCTGCTCCTCATGTGGATGATTTGCCGGCGCTGCGCGTGTCGCGGGAATGTGCGCTCGTTCTGCGGCCTTTCCCGTCTCATCCAGGAAATTGACCACATTGCGCAAAGCTCCTGGGGTCTATGTGGCCAGGAGCCTCAGTTCCTTTACGGAGCAGCCTACGTAGCGCTCGCTGGTCAAAATAACTGCTGGCAAGCACGACAACTGTGTCAAGCAGCCGCTCGAGCAGAACAAAGCGCTCGTTGGAAGATCCAGGAACAAATGGGTGATGCATTGTTGCCGCAAGATGGCTCTCCTCCCCTTCCTTTCCATCAACAATATACGAAGCTTTGAGACTCTGGGCAGAGCCAAGCTGGTTGGGCCCAACATGTCCGTGCTGACATAAAGCGCCTGTAGCGGCAGTTCAGACAACCCTTTCACAACACGCTATATGGAGACCGGGAGCCTTGCATTATTTCCCAAAGCGCAAAGCCACCATCCAAAACGGCAATAAGACAGCAGCACGCAAGGACACTTGAATCAACGTCCTCGTGGCCGTCGGGCGGCGTTGCTATCAGGGCGGTGACGCTTGCGCAACAGCATGGCCCTAGCTGAGCCCGCTATGCTGACATCCACCCGAATCTTCCAGGAATTCTAGATGTTAACTTTGCTAGGAGATGGAAGATGAAAGACTCCAAATCATGAATTCCTTTATACTTCCAAATCATCCCCTGTTTACAATGTGAGAGCTAATAATCTTTCCTTTGCTCATCCCACCTAAGATTACTTTAATACTTAAAGATTGCACACCTACGTTGGGACGGGGAATCCACGGTCAGGTCCATCGACCGCGCGGAGATTGGGATCGGCTGGGGGCATGCGCCTGGAATCCGGTCGAGGCACATCCCGGACGGCTGTGGAGTGTGTGCTTACGCACATCGATATGACACAACTCTTACCATGTTTAAACATGTACACCACTCAAATGGAACCTTTTCAGGAGTCGGCCCCCTTGGGAACTTGAAATTTTGTGATGGGAGTCTCTTTGACGGGCGAACTAGCTGGGAAGGCGAGAGATTCATTGAGCGCCAGATATACTCCTAAATCTGTCATTAAAGCCAGGTGACTGGTTGGGACATCCAAATGTTTGCAGCCCAGGCGCCGGGCAAGCATGTCTTGAACTATAAGTAGTACGCCACTATGCCAAGGAAAGGTATTCGCTTGGTCTCAGTTCTTCACTTTCCATGTTGGGACCCACCCTCCCCGAGTCAAGGTGCCCCAATGGCAATGGTCAATACTTGTGCATCGGCTTGAGCCAAGCTGACAGGTGGCGTTATGATACACATCTCTGTGGGGTCGGCATCTGTCCAGCTACCTAAGGAGCCACTGGGCAAATGAAGCGCTGTCTTGATTGGCACGCCTTGAGACGCTTGCCGCCACCCACTTCAAAAACAGGGATTGGTTCCGTATGGCTCCATGTGACCAGGAACATACAGTATGTTGCGACCTCCCAAATATGCTATCAGCATCGAATTTCTCATGCGTCTAGAGTCCTGGAAATCGGGGAATGGCCCGGCAAAAAAATCCCTTGCTCTCCCTCCCTCTCGAGGGATCCACATGTTTCGTATCAGCTCAGGTCCAGACCTGGCCCCAGAAGTTCCTTAATGTTGGAGAGTGATTCATAAACGGCCCCCCGCCCCCTCCCCCCCCCCTCAAACGAATTGGGGGGGGTCAATAACCACAAAAACAAAATGGGGGTCAGACTGGGACCTGCCTGAGTAGTTTTCCAGTAAGTATTGTTTAGAATTGGTTCAGTATTGGTTTTATTCCTTTGAGCTGGCTCACTACGGTTTAGAATTGGTTTAGTATTGGTTTAGTATTCCTTTGAGCTGGCTCACTACGGTTTAGAATTGGTTTCGTATGGTTCTTCTTCTTGGCAGGCTGCCCTGGCAATTTTTTTCACAATTTCCTACCCTTAAACAAACTGCATTATTGCCTTCCTGGGGGTTCCGTGTGCCACCTCCTTGAAAATTTGTCAGGGTGCATCTTCTAGTAAAGGGATTGATAAGGAATTTGGTGGTTTGGGACAGGAAGCAATCCAGAGATTCTGGACATTTCTAGCTTTGCCTGAGAACAGCAGGGCTTTCTTCTTGGCAGGCTGCCCTGGCTAATTTGTTTCACAATTCCCCACCCTTAAGCAAACTGCATTATTGCCTTCCTGCGGGTTCCGTGTGCCATCCCCCTTGAAAATTTGTCAAGGTGCATCTTCCAGTAAAGGGATTGATAAGGAATTTGGTGGTTTGGGACAGGAAGCAATCCAGAGATTCTGGACATTTCTGGCTGGGCTCAAACGTTTCAACCCTCAAAAATAGTCCATTCTTGGAAGGGAACATATTTTCGGGATTTCGGGCAGATTTTTTTCTGTAATACACACCCTTTTTGCTTTTTAGGGGAGTGAATCCGCCGCCCCTCCGTAGTCTTGCGTGGTCTTCCGGCTTCTTCCGGCTTCTTCCCGTAGTCTTCCGGCTTCTCCCCGTAATCTTCCGTAGTCCGGCTTCTTCCCGTAGTCTTCCGTAGTCTTCCGGCTTCTTCCCGTAATCTTCCGTCGTCTTCCGGCTTCTTCCCGTAGTCTTCCGTAATCTTTCCGGTTTCTTCCCGTAATCTTCCATAGTCTTTCGGCTTCTTCCCGTAGTCTTCCGTAATCTTCCGGCCTCCTCTCCTAGTCTTCCGATAGTGTTTCGGGACCAAACAACGCGCGTTAGGACTCAATCGCGTGTCCTGTGCTTTCGGGCTTCTTCCGGCTTCGGGTAGTCTTCACCCCTCCGCCCCCCCCTGTCTCTGTCTATGTCTGTCTACGTATCTGCGTCTGTCTTGGTGTCCGCGAAGACCCCCCCCTGCCCCTGCGTGTCTGTCTGCGTGTCTTTGTGTCTGTCTGTGTCTGTCTAAGTAGCTGCGTCTGTCTTCGTGTCCGCGAACCGGTCTGTGCACGCGTGCTTTCTCTCGTCCCGGGCCGAAATTCTGAGGTGTGTGGGGGCGGCGGAACCAGGCACAACACCCAACACCCAACACAACCTTAAGCACAAGCACAAGCGCAAGCAAGTAAGCGAGATCACGCGTGCTTGCTGCGCTTGCGCTTCGATTGTCTTAAGCTTAAGCACAAGCGCACGTAAGTAAGTGAAATCGCGCGTGTTTGCATATGCTGCGCTTGCGCTTCGCTTGTCTACGCTTCAGCGGGGCGCGGTGGGGGGAGGGGGGGGGGGAAATATAGAAAGGAGAATTGAAGGAACTGAAATTATTTTCTACGTTTTTCTTTCAACCAATGAAAAACACATTGAAAAGCCAAGTATCAAATAATAGATAAGGTTAATAAATCACAACCTTATTCATTCTAAATAATTCCTAGAAAAGGTACAAACCGTATCCATTATTTTTTCACTACTTAACCTATTTCATTTTACTATTTGTTTATCCTTATCCATGTTGTATTTTAAGTCCTTTTTCCAATTCTCAGAAATTCCAGTTGTTCTTCATCTTTCTTTTTACCTTATTCATTGTTCGCGAATTTTTCACTCAGACTTTAAAATATGACTAAAACACATTTCACCTAATAGTTCCACAAAACCAAACAGCCAAAGCACGCAAGCAAATTAGGAAAATATAATAATTCAATCTTTACAAACGATAAGTATAATACAATTATAGCAGATAATATTTATATGATATTATAGTATGACTATAATTTCAGTTCAGGATGATAATTTAATTGATACATCTTACTTCTTTCATACATCATTTTTAAAAATAATGTTAATATCTCTCACTGTAATCTTAACATTAAAATTTTCACTTTCAATATGTGGTTTAATGTCTTCTTTCAAATCAACGCCTGTCTTTCTATGATACATCAACATCCATGATATGTGTGTAATCATTTCATATTTTCTTACTGATTTTCATAAATGCTCTAACATAATCATAAGGTGGTCTTTCATACACAGTTAAAAATATCAAGATTTCATCTTCAACATTTGCTTTGAGAAACCGTTTATGGTTCAAATGACATTTGATTAATTCTTGATTATATTTCCAATTTCTACAAATTTTACATATATCTTCTTCATCCATTGAATAGTTAAAAATATTGTTCACTATTCCATTAGGTAAGTTCAATTTGTATAATTCCATATCTTCTTTTTTGAAGTGGCAACAGTCGTAGCATTTCTTATTGATATACTTATTGATTTCGGTTTCCACCAATTCTATCTTAATATATTAAGTCAATATTTCTTTAAGTCGTTTTCAAAGAATTTATTTTATAATGGCCGTAAGCAAGTGAGTTTATACTATCTATCCAAGTTTTTTGTTTTCATAACTACTAAGAGCAATTTTATTAATTGTTATACTAAAAATTCTGTGGTTTTTACTTCTAATACTATTAAATGACTTATGTATAACCTCATTAGTTTTTAAAACCGTCTCAAACTCTTCATATTTCATTTGACGTCTTACAGTGCTCTTTGCTATGCCCTTACATTTCTTATATTTTTGAACATGACCATAAACTGAGTAAGCGTAGCATTTAGGACGAAGGGCTAAAAACCCTGTTAGTATTTTACTTTTTAATTCATCCTTAAACTTACCTAATACTTTTGTTATTCTCATCATAACATTTATGTTCCTTAGGATACTGAAAAATCTATTTCTTTTTTAATTGTATTCAGGTCTTCATAAATGTCAACGGTTTTAGTATGAAATACATAACTATCAGTATCAGTATATACCATTTTAATATTATCTCCATATTTAGGTTTCATAACGTCATAATAAAACTTATACATGTGTTGCTTACTCAAATCTAAAATACTCATCCCAATAAATAGAGGTTTGTCTAGTTTCAACTTTTTTCTGCTTTTCAACTCCAACCAAATTTTCATTAATGATATGACTATGTTTGAAGTTAGGGTTACTTACACACTTCATATATCTAGTTTCATCACTAACGACCTCAAAATCTAAATGTTTCCTTCTATCTTCCATTGTTTTTCCAAATATGGCATTGTTCATCAGTTTATAAACATCTTTCTCAAAATCATGTCTAGCATTCTTTCGCTTCTCAGTGTTAAATTCGATGTAAGGTTTTAATATTTCCCGTTGCTGAAATTTAACTGTCCTATGAATTTTCTTAAGTTTTAACCCTTGCTTCAAATAAAATTGTAAGGTTCTTATATGGATTACATATTTTCTTTATCATTGAAATTCAATACTAGTTTATTTGTTTTCTCATCCGTAGGTTTTTTATGATTTAAAAATTGATAAATTTCAATTTTGTTTGACAGCGTGTCGGCTTTAACATTCATAACCTCAGGTGCCATTGGATAGTCATTGTGTAAATCGTGTAATTCTTTAAGACGTTCTAAATCCACTTCTAGAATATATCCAATATTATTCTTCTTATAATTAATGATGTCTTCTTCTTTTAATGTATCATCCCATTTTAAACTTTTATATGGCAGTTTTTGTATCATGCTTAACCCATACAAATTATTAGCATCCAAATAGTTAATATAGCTACTTTCTTTCTTTTTACCATAATTTTCTCCCATGTATTTATTATTTGCTTCAACCTTTTTAGTAGAAACCATGCACATCCCTCCTCTAAGTCCCGCTTCTATCATTTCATACATTTCTTGATCATATACTAAATCAATCTCTACACCAGTCATTTTAAGCATAGCATCAAAAGCAAAGTTAGGCAATGTCTAGTAATAAGCAGGGTCCAATCCACAAATCTCATACACACATCTCTAAAATTTTCGAAAATGTCAGTCAATAATAATACATCAGTTTTCAATTATAAATCATGGTATTCACGCATATTCTTAATGTTGAAATGCTTTCATATAATTTTTGCTTTTTCATAGTCGCTATCACTTATACCTTCTTCACTCAACTGACTATAAAAATCGTCCTTACTCGGTAATTGCTCATCATCAAATTTGTCAAATGAATGTATGTAGTCATACGGATAAACACCTTTATCAGTCAACAAATCTAGACATTTCTGACTCTTAATCACATCATTTCTACTACTGAACCTAAAATTATCTTTCCAGTTTTCACGCAATAACCATTTGCTTTTATCTTCTTCATCTGTATTATCATACTTGCTCATTGAAACTAACTTATCTAATGAAGCAGTTAAAAAAACAAAAGTGTCTTTAACACTCGAACTCGTTAATAAACTTCTCGCTCTTCTGCGCGATGACATGAATTTTCTTTTCATTACATAACTTATCCGCATTTTGGAAAATTGAATGACCATCATAATTTTTCATGTTGTGAAAGAATACAGGCATTTTAAAATATCGACTACAAACATTAAGATTGCAAACGCTATGAGCACAACCTCTATACTTACCTGTAAAATGGCAATGGTCTCTAACTTTTTTATATTTCTCCGCTTCCTTGGCATTCTTATAGTTCATTCTAAACTTATCCACACAAATAAAGCATTTTTTAGCATTTTCAAAATCTTCTTTGTCTTCATCACTCATGTCTATGTCTTTGTTTTCTTTCATTCTATTTTGTACTTCTGCCCTAATCTCATTAAGTCTTTGACAAAACACATCAACAGCATCTTTACCACGATACATACACTCAAAATTTGTATTATCAACAGCATTAACCATATTAATCATAAAACCACATGGTTTATGTTCTAGATAGTTATACGTTTTAATATCTTTATCTGTCGGTTTTTCAACTTCTTCAGTTAAACATTCAAAATCAGCATATACAACAAAAGGACATCTTAACTTTTTGAAGTGATGCTTAAAACTCACTTTCTCATAATGCTTAGGCATTACTATCTGTTGTCCTTCAACTTCCATGCATCCACTATCATAATGTATATTTAATAACTCTTCATTTCTGAATCCATGGTTACAATCTTTACAAAAATAGGACTTATCATTATGGGAATTTTTTGATTATTAATAAGTCTGCTCAAACTTTTTATATACACATAATGACTGCACTCCTCATCATCAACTCTCAACAAATCAAAATGACAAGAAGCATCTGTATTTTTCAATTTTCTCCTAATCACAATTAGTTCACTATCATCAATTTCATAAACGTTAATGGATATTGATTTATTATTTTCTTCAAATGTATCTATATCATTATTATTAGCAGGACAACTCATACCATCAAAAATCAAACCACTTTCTATCTTCTTGTAGTGGAACATCTTTTCGGGGTGTGCTTTATCACAAATATTACAATACCCACATTCAATAGAATATTTCAAACACTTGTCATCTTGATGTTTAATATTGATACATGCCTTTGTCTTTTGAATCCATTCTGGAAGTTCGATATATTTGCCAGCTCTAGTCGGATTATATTTATTATACATGATATGAATATTATTTAATTTTGCTAGTTACTAATCCTGACTGATACAAACCCATATCTAAAACTCTTGTTTCAACATCAGGTCTCATTCTTTTCAAAGCATTTCTTAAATCCTCTTCATTTACAGTAGTGTATGAACTTGTCCTAACTGTTACGTTTCTCTCCTCGTCAAATAAGTTCATAACTTCCATATTTATTGTGGCATTCAGTTTCATTCCTCTATTTTCTTTCAAGTATTCATTAAGTTTGTCAAATTGATAATTAAAATAAGTCAATCCTTTCAACTCTCTTAAATGAATGATTGAAATTGTGTAAGCGTTGGCATATGCTCTAAAGGCGCTTCTTTCTTCTGTGATGTTTGCTTTTTTCTTGATAGCATGTTTTAAAACCGTTCTTGTTCCTATTCTTTCTCTGGTTTGGTTTGCTTTGTAGTCATTAGTTTTCTTTACTGCTTGAAGTCTCTTACTCAATCTATTGCTTATTGGTTTTTCTGGATTATATCTATACTGATTGTTTCCTATGATTATGGTTTTAAGTTTCTTTATTATTTACTTTGTATTCTCCTAAGTTTTCTTTAAGAAGATACTTAACAATTTTAGTGTTTTCATTAGGTGGTAATTCTCATTCATATTATTAGCTATACAAGTGTAATTATGATTTTCTCTTTAAGTCTTTTTAAAGTCATAAAATTTTAAGAACTAAATAACTAATTATTAGCCTAAATTATTATTTGAAATTTTCCACTAATAATAATTCATGACGCAAATAATGTTTCTTTAATCCTTCCAAGACATAGTATGTTTGTAATGTCATATCTTTTTGTATCCTTTCTATTTTGTATCTCCTTTCCGTCCATTTTGGGTTGGTCTCTTTCCTTGATGTATAATTGCCTTTTCCTTTTTTGTATATTTTCACTGTGTCCGAAACAGATAATTTAGGGTATTTTCTCATATGCTTTTGCTTCAGTGTAAGGTTTGCTTTTACATTTGCTCTGTTGTCATCATCATGCGCTTCACTTGGTTTCATTCCAGTTGATGAGTGAATAGCGCTATTGTATTTCTTCAATGTAGGTGTTAACATGTCAGTCCATTTACCTTTAGTAAAGTTTATTCTACCTCCTATACCCTTTTTCATAGTCCTAATAAATCTCTCAACAATATTGGCATGTGTTAGCGTTGTCTTATGTATTATACCTAAGTCGTCTAAATGTTTCTTAACTTCTGCTTTACATGCTCCATCATCATCATCAGAAAAGATTTCCACAGGCTCACCCATAACTTTAAATGCTTCTTTCAACCCTTTCAAAACATTTGGACTGTCTCTTTGAACATTGGATACACAAAGCCTAATTTATTGAAAGCACCTACTACAATCAAGGCATAGCGTTCTTCATCTTCTTTCTTAAATATTTTCATATCCATAATATCTATTTGAAATTCTGCTCTGGCATAAGGCACTAAGAAACTGTTATAATTCTGATACGGTTTTATTTGCTTGTTAGGTTGCTTCTTCAACCACTTTGCCACTTCTTCTAATGTTACACTTGCTCCTTTCTCTTTTGCTTGATTGTATAAGCTTTGTTTAGAACCATAACCTGTTTCTAAATCAGAAAAGAGAATGCTCATTATCTCCTCATTCCTTAGTTTACTCATATATTGAAATTGGATTATACTAATTAAGTTAGAACTAAATTAATATTACCCAATTAGACTATATTTTTAGCACTCTGGCACTTTCTACTTTTTTCATGTCTTGATTTGTTAGAACTGTTGGCCATTGATTTTCCACAAGTATTACATGTATACGGTTTATTAAGTTGTTATTGAAAATATTATTTATGATAATCATTTTGATATTGTTTCTGTTTGTTTTCTTGTATTTCTTCACTGTCAGTAGGACTTTGCATTCCATCAGCATCTGAACTTTCATAATGCCTTTCAATGTCATCAACAAAACTACTATTCATAAATATCATATTCATAAAGACATTATAATCATATTCATCATGTATCCCTCCTAAAAATCTATCCATCATCTGAGTGTCTGCTATAGAATGGCATTTATCTTGTATAATAAAGTCGTTATTTCTTTAAGGCATTTTTACAAATTCTGGTATTTTAGTTGATTATTTTAGTTGTTATTGTTTTATTTTTTATTATTTTTATTTTAATGTGTATTATTCTTTTTCCTTTTGCTTTTCTTTGTCCTTATCTTCATCACTGCTTTCAGCATCAGTAGGAACGGGGATGTTAGTAGGCGGTGCTATTTCATAATTAGCATTTTCTTCTGACGATGATGAATTAACAGTATGTGTTGAAGAACTATTAACAGTGCTAGGCGGAGAACCATGAACACTAACTGGGGGAGACGTGTTTAACTCAACTTCCTCACTATCATTTGTATTTAACCAATTCATTGTGGCAGTTGCTATATCATAAGACGATACTAATGAATTCCTTGTTAAATTAACTCATAACTCTGAAATTTGAATTTTGGTTATTGTAGTGTGATATGTAAAAAGTGCTACTATTTGTCCTATGCTAAAACCTGACCTCATCATAAGTTCTTATAATCCTCATCAACATAAATAATTCTATATTTATCAATGTCATCATCTTTTCATCATCATCATCATCGTCATCATCATATAAATCAGGGACATATGTAAATGCTAATGCTTCTGCTTCGGCCTTGGTTATCAGTTTGCTTTTGAAACTCTTTGAAGACCCACCTAATAGTTTTGTCTTACCATCCAAATTATAAGTTTGTGTCGCCTTATCATATGGAAGGTCTGTTTGTGTTGCCTTGTTTTCTTTGTTAAGCGTTTGTGTTGCCTTGTCTGCCATCATGACTTCTGCGTTCATATATCTTTCTTTTTTTACAATTCATTAAACCCATTTCGTCAAAATCAAAATTATTCAATAACATGTCTTTCTTGTATTTTTTCAGTAAAACTGTTGTTTTTAGTTTGCTTGTCATTGCTTGTTTAAGCATTTCATCATATGTAGGGCGTTTCCTTAACTCGTGTTTGTGGTTGTTCTCATAATATTTTAGTACTAAATGGAAAATTAATAATATCCTATTTTATATTTAATCATAAAACGTTACAGAATTTGAACGGATTTCAAGTATGCACTCATGAACCAAGAGCATGTAAAGTCTCTCTGCCATTCTACTTTCAGTATATAATGTTGAACCATCCAATGCCTATTTGCACTTTCAAATTTTTGCAAATTAAAACCATACATAAAAGCGTGCGACCTGTAATCTTCTGCTCTAACTAAAATGGGCTTATCAGAACAATGCATAAGATGGGCGTATGCTTCACGAACACCTTGAATCTCTTGACTGGGTATGACTTGATTACCAATTGTCAAAGAAGCGGATAAATCATATTCTGGGGTATAAATACCTACATCATTTGTCATATTCCCTAATGGGTGACACATACGATTATATTCTTTCAACAACTCTCCATAACCTCCAACATAAGTTTTTGCAGATGGGTTTGAAAAAGAAATAAACAATGTATTTAATTTAGATACATTACGGACAATTGTAGTAAATACTTCAGTTGAAGCAGATGCTGTTTGTTCTTGCATGGTTTCAATTTCAGAAGTAATAGGGAGAGAACCCTGTTCAAGGATTTTAGCATACTCTGCATATAAACTATCGTCAAGAGTATAGACATTTTCTTTGAATAAGGGTTTTGTGACTGACCAAGTGATACTCGTATTTGAAGCAGTGAAAAGTCCTGTTCTATTAGCAATTGGTTTTAATACACCAGTTGCTAAATATAATTCAATCGTGATGGGACAATAGGATAAAGGTATCCAGTTTTCACAAGTCTTAAAGCATTTTAAGTTTAAATCAAAATAGACATTAGCACCTTTACCTCCTTTAATTCCTCTAAAATTGTTGTTGGTAACATTTCTAACGACTGCTTGTGAACTAGAGGTTGCTGACGCATCACCTGTTGAAAACCGTCCATCGTGATTAAGAAGAGTATTTCCAAAACGTAATGCTTTATCAATTCTTTTTTCTTCTGATGGCTTTAATACATCTTTCATTGCACTCGCACGAGAAAGGGGTTTTAAATCGCATACAATGACACCACCCATTAATACACTCAAAGAAACCTGCTGTATCAATTGGTCTGAGGTCATTACTTGCTGACGTATCAGTGTTGCTTAGAGTAAATCCTAATAATAGAGATGGTAAGGACAACCATTGATTAGGTGGCCCAGTAATGTTAAATCTAATTACTGAATTTGTAACAGCCGTATAAGTAGAAACCGACGAAGGGTAAAAGTTTTTACTTTCTTCTGAACGAACATAAGAACCACCGTCTTTTAATTTAAAGCGAAGGTTCTTCTCTACAAGGACATCATTGATTTCCAAAGTTTCCATCTTTATATATTTAATAATAAAAAAGTCATTCTATTACTAAACTAATATATTTTGAAATGTGAATAATCTATAACTTCTTTTTAGTTTTTTTTATTTAATAGTTTTAGATTTTTTTTAATAGTATTACGTTCAACCTTATAATTAGGTTCACCCTCTACTACTTTCTTAATGTCATCATAACTGATTTTCTTTTTAGGATTTATAGTGTTTTTTATATCATTATTAGGCATTATATATTATCTGATATATTATCTTCATGTACTTCATTTGTTTTCAACGCGGCTAATGCTTCTTGATGTGTTCTACTTCTTAAATGTAATGGTGTATTTTCTTATTATGTTTAGCACCACATATGACACATGTAAGTTTTATTTTTGTCATTTCTACGTACTTGTCCCTTTCTTTTTGTTTGATTTCTTCTTTCTGTCATTGTAGTAGTTCCGTCCATATTCATTCAACTTGTCTTTATTGTTCATTGTGTATGACGTATCCTTTCTCGGTATTTTTCCCTGTGTATGTCTCTCATTTCTTTACCATACGTTTTCATATCCCTACCTGCTATATGTCCATTTAGTGTTCCTCTCTCACGGATATACTCACCTTCAATTGCTCTGAACTGCTCTTTACTTTCACAAGGTGTCTCTTTTATCAAGTATATGTTGAAGTGCTCCACCCCAATGTCTAACATTTTTTGATACAATCTGATATGATTATCTCTTTTAGTTCTCATACTTGCCCTGTGCTCTGCCATTCTTTTTGATAATGGTTGGCAGGTAGAACCAATATAAACATCATCAGTTATGTCATTTACTATTTGATATATTTTTGCATGTTTATAATCCATTGTGGTTATATACTGATATATACTGTTTTCTCTAAATATATTCTTTTCACAAAATTTCCTTTACAGGTTCAATACTTCTTGATACATCCTTGCCAGTATCGCCATATAATGAGTGTTGATGATTTGTTAATGGGTTAAAACCTCCTCTATTTGATGTTATACTGCCTCTATCTAAAATACTGACTATATTTCCAAAATTTCGTATGCTTTTGTAGTTATCATTATTTTTGTTTGACATTGAAACAAAAGGAGCGCCGTAAGTTGTCAAATGAATATTTTTATCGGGGTTATTTTGTAAATATTGAGCAGAAGCTGATGCTCCAAGACTATGACTAATCACTTCAGTTATATTATGGTTTTCATCAAGTATATCACTAATATCTCTATACCTTTCACTGTGTGAACTTAAACCAAATGGAATTGTAATATCACTTAAAGTATCATTAATACTTGATTTAATATTATTTTACCAAATGTCCCAGCAACATATAGTTTATTTTTATCTACATAATAACCCTTACCATTTGTATATGCTTTGTTTAATCCTTTTGTGTCAAATAAATTATTATTATATGTAGGATTGAATAATGGTTTCCTTGTTGAATTTCATCAATTATTTTTCTATACGTTTCACTATGACATTGATGAAGTGGATTGTATGATTTGAATTTTCCTTTTTTAAAAAAGACTTATTCTTCATTATATTAATATTTGATATTGTTTTATCTAATTAATTAATATAAATATGACAAGATTTAGAAAATATACATTGATACACGACATGGAAATCTAAATGAAAGTTTAAGCACTTCTGACTTTGTTATAGATTTACCAGAAACACAAGAAACAGCAGCAAATACACAATTATATGTTCACGAATTATCAATACCTAATACTATTTATCCTATTGAAGAAAATGTAAATAATAGAGTATATTGAACATTAGGAGGAATATTAGGAGGAGCGCCAGTATATTATTTTATTGTAGCACCTGATAAAGGTAGTTATGTAGGTAGTGAATTAGCAAACGAATTATAAAACAAATTGAATACTGCTACTATTGGAACTGATGGAAATAGTGACTTTTTTAGTTGTAGTTATTCATTAAAAACAAATACCATAACTATAAGTTGTAATTATGTTTCTTACTTTTACATAGTTCATACGGATAAAGAATTGCAAACTAACTATGGTTTTAGTGTTGAGTATGACAGAAGCCATACAATGTCTATTAACAATGTTTTGTCTAACACTGTTGAAAAAATCAATTTTGCCCGTGACCCTTTTGTTAGTGGTTTTGTTAATTTATTACCAATAAAATTCCTTAACCAGTGATAGTTTAACAAATGGAAACCACTTAGCACCTTATGGAGTTGCCTGCGTTCTTCGCAAAATTCCTATTACTGCTGGGTTTCGAAATGTACTCTTTGATAATGAGATTTTAATGAATGACGCTAATGATGTTTCAATGAGACATTTGCGTCGTCTTCATTTCAAGTATGTTGATGCTTATGGAAAAAACTGTAGTTTTACACGGTGCAGATTCGTCCTTCTCCCTTACCTTTGTTGAGGGTTGAAAAGCATATATGAAACATTTTAGTGTAAATATTTATTATATACTAATTATATGAAAATATGTTAATATATATATATGTATTATATACTAATTATATGGTTAAAAATATTGAAATAGTAGATGTAGGCAGTGAAAATAGTGAAGCACCTAAGGAAGTAGAAGAAATTAACGAAGAACCTATTATGAATGAAAAAGTAAAGAAGTAGAAACTAAGAATATTATAAATGAGGAAGAGAACAAAGAAAATACACCACCGGATAATAATATAGTCGAACTACTAAAACAAGAATTAAAATCTAAAACATACTCAACGGAAAAAGTGGAGTGTCCAAAGTGTAAAAAAATTAACAAAATACACCTTCAAATATCGTCATAACTGTAATGGAATACCTGTTAAAAAAGAACCAGACCCTAACAAAGTTGTTCGTAGAAACAATTTGCGTCCTGAACAAGCAAAAAAATTGACAATAACGTATATGAAAAAGCTAAACATAATAATCCAAAAGTGGATGAACAAGAAATAGAAAGAAGAGTTGAAGAACGATTGAAAAACATTTAGAAACAACTGCTAATAAAGTATTTGAAACAGCGAAAGATAGCTACAATAATATTAAAATGGAACGAGATAAAAAAAATACACAGAACGTTAATAATTTAGCAAGTAAAATTATTTGATAAATCTATTCATAATCTAATTATGATTATATAATGTTTATTGATAAGAAACAATTGCTTATGCGCCGTAGGGAAACTTATGACAATGTTGCAAACAGAATAACAGAACCGCAAAATAAAGGTAAACCACATATCAGTGATGTTATTGATAGAAAAGCAGTTTTTGAAACAAACAAACCAAAAAAGAAGAATAAATATAAATCAACTCAACATTACTATTATGAAGGAGACAACAAGGCACATCAACCTAATTATACATATTTGAAGGAATTACAAGAACAATTAGAACGTCATACCGCTAAAAAAGGTTATGCTGTATTTCCAAATAAAAGAAGATATATGGATGAAGCACAGGCGTATTTTAATGAAATTCAAAGGTTGGAAGGTGAAAAATTGAGACATCATCCATCAAGTGAAGCAGGTAAATCCTATTCAGAAATTATTAAGAAGAAGAAAGGAATAATCAATCAATTAAGAAAGGACGTGAGTTTCTAACGAAGAAAAAACAATTAAATTAATTAGGTTAATGAATTATAGTCTAATTAATTTTATATACTAATGAGATTAGACAATGCACAGATGAAAACGCTAAAGTCACAATTGAGATTAAGACCGTCCTATAACGAACTGATAAAGGAAATTACAAGGGAATAATATAAAGATAAGATATATAAGACATGTAATAGATCGAAACGCCTATTATTTTCGTGACAGTCCATTAGGAACAGATTTGAGACAACAACACTTTCAAAAAATGTTAGATGGGGGAAATCAAACAGAACATTTTAATATGGCAAAGGACGATGAAATGGATGATTTAAGAGACGGATCAATACAAACACTAAGTGCCACAATGGACGATGCCGAGGAACAACACGAACAGCAATTTAGTCAAGTTTCAAAAAGAGTTAGTAGCGAACAAATAGCAGACCTACACGAACGAGCACAACGAGCAAGACAATTAGAAGGACAAGAGGGGAGAACACCAAGTCTCCAGTCAATGCTAACTGCAAAATCAAGCGATACTGAAGACTTACCACCATTGGAGAAGTTGTTAGAGGCATTACAAGAAAGAAAGCAAAGGAGTTAGAAGAAAGAAGAGAGCAAAACAGGGGTAACGCTGACAGTTCATCCACAGTCCCACAAAGACAAACAAGAACACATGAGGAAACCATTGACTATTCAACTGCTATAAACCATTGGAAAAGAAGCACAGTAAAAGAAGAAGACATATTATTTCAATTATTTTTTTTTAAGAGGAGCAGAACTTACCAAAGAACAGGAACAACAATATGCAAACACAAAGAAAAAGCGGAAAGGTAAAAAGGAAACTGGTAGAACTTATTTAGTTGGACTGGTGGAGAAACTTATAAACAGCGAAAAATGGACAGCAGAAGTGAATGATGAATTGTTAAGAAAAAGAATGAACGATTGGAAAGATATGAAAGGAAAAGGTAAAGCATCAAAGGTTTAAATAAATCATTTATCTAATTTGTCAACAATTACATACAATGATAGTAAAAACTTAATGAATTTCTTTGATATTACAGCGAATAGAAATAGGCAAGTAAAAGATGGAGCAGTCAATGATATAGAAGACCTTTACGCAAGTAAATCCGACATTCAAGCAGTATTAGACAGTAAAGCAGACCAAGCAGACACCTACACAAAGGAACAGATAAATGCTAATTTTTATGATAGAACTGAAACATATAACAAAACAGAAATTCATGTATTATCGAATAATATTAGTTCTAATACTAATTTAATTGATACAAATTTTAATAATATTTATTCAAATACAAATTTAATAAATAATGAAAATTCTGCTATAACATCTAGTCTTAAAAATATTTCATCAAATACTGATTTAATTGATACAAATTTTAATAATATTTCTTGAAATACCAAATTAATTAATACAAATATTAATAATATTTCATCAAATACACTTTTAATAAGTAATTTAAATTCTACTATAACAACTATTTTTTACAATATTAGTTCTAATTCTAATTTAATACAAGGATTAAGTAGCACAATAAATTCACATATTGCTGCAATATCAGATTTACAAAATGGAGGTTCATTTGATAGCAATTTGTATTATAATAAAACATCAACGAATAATTTATTATCAGAAAAATTAGATACATCAATACTAAATAATATATTAATTCATAAAATAACAACTACTGCAACTTTCAAAATAGCAGAATTTGGAAATTATAATAGTTTCTTTGAAATGTATGATAATTATTTTGATAGTTATAATTATGGAAACTTAACAGGTTCAACAATGTTTTTAAATCAACGAGGTTTTGGAGATGTAGAAATGAATAACTCTTCAACTTTTCAAAATGAAAAAATAATATTAAGTCATAATACTACAATATTAAGTAATTTACAAGTATCAGGTTTATTTTCTTGTTCGTCTATTTTAGATGTAGCAGGTTCGGATGCTCGTTGTGTTCTACAATCAGATGGATTAAGTGGATTAATAACAGGAAATACAAATACAATTAATTCAATAAGTACTACTAATAATTCACAAGATACATCATTAGGTCAAAAGTTAGATAAGATAGATACAAACGCTCAAGCAATAGCAAGTGCTATTGATTTTAATAATAATAAAACTTTACACAGTAATTTAAATATGTTGACTACTGGTTCTATAATATGTAATAAGTTTAGCACTACATCGTCGCCTAATGTTGGATTGCAAATGACATTTCAAATGTTCAATCGTGAATTTAATATTAACAGAGATTGCAGAATGTGGATGAGTAGTTCAGGAGGTCAGTGGGAAAATCAAATAGGAGACGCTAATGTTGGAAGAGTGTGGGTAAAAGATAGATTCGGTTTAGGTGCTGTTGGTGTTAATGGTTATGTTTTAAATTGTGCTGGCCAAGCGAGATTTACAGGTGCTTCTCAGTTTGTAGGGACTAACAGTGCAATAAGTCTTAACAATGGTTCATATTTGAATTTTAATAATGATGGTTCGATACGAAGATATACACGAGATGCCATAGAAGGTTTATATATGACTCATAAAGATTTTGTCGCGGTTAGTGTTGGTGATGTTAGTAATGCCTCTAACCAATATTTTATGTGTAAAAAGTTAGTGAATAAAACCATTTTTAATAAACCTGTTGATGTGTTAGGTAATATGTATACAAATGCTGCTGTTAATTGTGATAATGTTGATATTGATACTGATGGTAAATTAACAATTGATACAAGTTGTGAATTATACAGATATGTTAATGCTTTTCATCTTTTGATATGAGAAATACTGATTCTAATTCTTCAATTAGGCTCATTTGTGGAGACACTGCCGTTCAATCTAATATAGTAGGAACTGTTAATATTTCTACTGGATGGACTTTTAATACTGCCACTGCTGGTTTCATGGGTAATTTATTTGCAGACAATGTGTATGTTAAAACTGGTGGAGCATTAAGAAGTAACCATATATCGTCTAACGGAGGAGCATTAGTAACCGTTGATACCAATTTAGCAGTTCAAAATGCTTATGTAGCAACTAATACCATTCAATCATTCGATTTAACAACCGTTTCATTTTCAATGACTACTGGAACAGATATAAAGATGGGAACAAGTGAAATATCAACTTATTATGATGGAACTAATTTATCCACAATTGATGTAATATTCAGAACAACCAACACTGCGTTTAGAGTGGCAGACAGCTCCACTTCTTCTTCAGTTTTATTGTCTATTGATAAGACATTTGGAACGACAGTGAATACTGGAAGTTTTACAAATAATGCTTCATCAACTTTTAATGAAAATGTAGCGGTTGCTAATACAAAAAACATTATGTGTAAATGATACTCAAGATGCTTCAGGTGATGCTATTGATATTACTGCTGGAACTGTAACCATAAACGGAAGTCTAATAGATAATTCTGATGCAAGATTAAAATATGATGTAGATTTACTTAAAAGCAATTGTATTAGTATGATTAACAAATTCAAACCTAAAAAGTTCAAAAGAAACGATAGAGACGATAAGGATGCAATCCATATAGGTTATATGGCTGATGATTTATTAAAAGCAGTTCCAAAAGAAATTAGTAATGTAGTTCATAGCAGTCGTGAATATTTAGGTATTGAATATACAAAAGTTCCCATATTATTACATAAAGCTTTACTGGAAGTAATAGATAAAGTTGAGCAATTGGAAAAAGAAATTAAGGAACTGAAAATAAGAAATCTAAATAAATAATGAAATATAAATATATAAATATACAAATAAATAAATAAATATATAATTAGTATATATATATAGATATATACATATATGGACATTGACAGGAAAGTTAAAAAAGAGGTATGATTTAAAAATAAGAGTATGAGAGAAACATATGCTATTGTGGTTGTCAAGTTACTAAAATAAATAAAAATGAATTTACATTAGATAAATGTAATAATAAAGAATGTAATTTTAATCATTCTAAATTTGATGAATATATTGAAGAATTAAAAGAAAAGAGAGACAAAGAGATAAATCAAAAACGTGTAGAAAATATGTAGAGGGATAACTCCGATTTTGAATGTATTACTACTTCCCGTTCTAATACCAATTAATATTTTGTATTGTTTTGTATTATACAAAATATTATCATGTAAAAAGTATTATAATGGGTAATTCAAATAGTAATGTTGAAACTTCAAGTATTGATAAAATCAATGATATTCATGTAAAACAATTAGATTTAAGTAATATTGATAAATTACAGTTGAAAGATTAGAAAAACTGGAGAAAGTAAAATGTGACAAATTAATATATAGATTACCATCGTTGAATTTATGTAGTTATAGTTTGTTCTGAATTAAAATTTATGAATGAAGCTTTGTTCATCCTCATTGATTGCTTTAATAGTATTTTTCAATCGTAATGAAATAAAATCATTAACATTGTTTATAAATGCATTTGTATTATTATTAATATTTTATTCATAAAATAATAAGTATGAAATAAGTTATTTGATGTTAAAATACGATTATCAACAGGACACAAACTTTTAATTGACTCAGTACTAATAAACACAACATAATCAATTGACAATTTTAATGGTTTAGGTTTTTGATGTAATTTATCTAACTCACATAAATGAAAAATATATGATATTCCATTATTAATATTGATATTATCAATTTCAAAATAATGCATATTATTTAATTTATAAGACTTATACACTGGTTTACATTTAGTAATATAATCTTTTATAATATTATGATTTCTTATTTTTAATAATCTAACATCACCTAAACTATAAGATAATACTATTTTTCTTAATCTCTATTGGTAAATCATAAAATATCATACAATACAGTATATTCAATTATTTAATTAGAAATTTTGCAATATTGTGAAAACTTTTTCATAAACATTTTATCTGGGTTCTTCTCTAAAAGGTTAATATATAAAAAACTGTGCGGTTCATCAGTGGCGGTCTCATACATTTTATAAATTAGTTTCTTGCTTTCGTGTAAATTATCACTTCTAACAATTGCTGACAATGCATCTTATACTCTTTATATATCTTTGAAGTTTCTAACTTTATAATAAAACACATGACTTATATTTACCCTAATAATTGGTGGAACAGTTGATGATTTTTGAAGACTGACAAGCGCTGATATTCCACTATGACGACCTCTACAAAATAAAGAACTTCACAATTTGTTATTTCTGGTTATTGCTGGATTACCAGATACATCATCCAATATCACTAATATATTAAACAACTTCTTCGTTCCTTGTTTTTTCTGGTATTCAATTATTTTATTTTGAGTTTCTATAACTCTTTCTAAATCTACAACATTGAACTCATCCCACCAACACAGTTCTTTATCAGTATCTACTTTCAAACCTTCTTTAATGTGTTTCTTCACTGGCAACCAAATACTATCCAAATTTACTGATGGAGACCAGATAAAAATTCTTTCAAATGCTCCTCTACAAATATCAAGTATCATTGATACAAGTAAAGTTGATTTTCCAGAACCAGACGGTCCTACAATCATCGCTCTCATCGGCAATTTAGGGACGACCTCGTGCTTACTTTGCTTAAAGTCATTTTTGATTTCATCAATTGGTTTTACATCAGGCATAATAGAAGTAATATTAAAGATATTCAGAAAATGAAATTTAAAAACTAACTTGTAACTAATTTTAAATGGAACATCTTTACGTTATGAGTGGTGGTGAATAACATAATGGAACAAGCTTTCCATTGCTTCAATCAATAAGCATTGAAGCTAGTTAGTTTGTTGCAGTT
Organism: Effrenium voratum; assembly: GCA_963377175.1. Taxonomy (NCBI): domain Eukaryota; class Dinophyceae; order Suessiales; family Symbiodiniaceae; genus Effrenium; species Effrenium voratum. The sequence goes on from CAUJNA010000158.1 coordinate 849,581, forward strand.
CAAAGAAGACCCCATTGCTGTGCCCTCCGAATATTCTATCTTGCAAGAAATAATAAGATTAAATAACTATTCTATTTTATTGTTTATATGACTATTATCCATTCCAGTTGTGGTAAAACTTATGATGACAAATATTTATTTAAACATCTAAATTCAAAACATATCAGAAATTTGTGGAATATAGATGGAATAAAGACGATACAATGAAAAACTTTATAAGAAAAGAAAAACAGAAATGAAACATATTTTATCTTATTATTTCATATAAATAGGAGTTATTCAGATTATATTAATATAATAGATGAAGTAGAGAATATAGAACAAGTAATAAAAACGGATAATAAAATTAAGAAATGCTGCTTTTATTCATTAGAATTAATTAAGTTAGGAATACAATATATCAAAAATAAAAATGTAAATAATACTATAAATGGGAAAAAGAAAAAACAAAAAGAATAAGGCAGGTTTAAGTGTTTCTTCAACAGATGAAGATAGCGGAGAAATTGTTAACGATTCATCGGTCGTTGAGTTTGCTTGTCCTATGTGCAAAAAGATGTTAGAACTTAAAAATGAATTAGAAATACAAAAGAAAGGAAATTGTAAATGTTCGTGTGTTCCAACAAGTTTCAAAATAAGTAAAATGATAAGAAGATGAATATTGATAAAACTAAAGACAGTATTAACTTAGAAACTGATGTCCATAATATAACTTGTAAATGGGGTAGGCAAGCAACACCATTCGATAATAATGAAAACGAAACGGAAGAAACTGTTAAACAAATGATGAAGAATTAGTATTTAAAGAGTAGATTTAACATAATTGCACTTTATGAATATATAATTAAATAAATAATTATCTAATAAATATATAGTAATGTCTGAAAATGAGAATTATACTATTAATGATTTAATGAAGAAGATAACACTAATCGGTAAAAATATCAAAACCTTGAATGATATGATTAAATCCATTGATGCAAAACTTAGACCAGTTGAACGCAAACAAAGCACTGAAGAGAAGGAGAAGGAGAAGATTGAGAAAATATTTGAAAGCCATGGCTTGGGTCGTCCGCAGGGCAGTTCTGAAACAAAACAGAAGAAATACTGTGAAATGTTGAATAGTAATAAAATCAAACAACCAAAGCAACAAACATTAGAGTTTTCTAAAATTACAAAAAATGATGATGGAGTATATGTATTATTTGAATAATTAAAATGGAGTATATGTATTATTTGAATAATTAAAATCTAAGTAATTCTAATAATATGAACTTCTTAGAACTATTTAGCAAGACGACCTATATAAAGTACATAGTAGTTTGATACTTGAAATTTTGATGAGTTTGACGGATTAAGGATTTGGGGTTGGGCTTGAAACTTGAAATTTCTAGGTTCATCCAACGACAATACAGTAAAAAATTGGAATTCTAAAACTGAAAATGATAGATTTTGAGGGGAATATCCATAGTTTAGAAAATAAATAAAACATCAAACATCTAACGGATTTTGGGGGTTTTGGCTACAAGTCGTTCGTCCAGCAACAAAAAAGTAAAATGTGTCTGCGGTTCACAGCATATGTCCCAGATTTTCGGAGCACATGTCCCAGATTTTCGGAGCATATGTCCAAGATTTTCGGAGCATATGTCCCAGATTTTCAGAGCATATGTCCCAGATTTTCGGAGCATATGTCCCAGATTTTCAGAGCATATGTCCGAGATTTTCGAAAATATGGTATTAAGTTAAAACATCATCCAGAGATTTAAAACCATACTATAATTATAACATGTAGACCCTTATATGTCATAACTATAATGAAACTATGTTTCATCCATACTTATCGTTTGTAAAGATTGAAATATTTCATTTTGATTAGTTTTTCTTAATGACTCGAAATGACTTAAAGACATAATACCTTAATATAATAAGAGGAAAATGCCAATGATAGGAGTGACAGAAAAAGAGCTGGAACAGGATAGAAAGATATTATTGAGTTTCATGAAGGATAATCCCTATCCATCGTATAAACAAGTCATTGAAATAATCAAAAACGATAAAACAATGGAAGATATATATCTAGATATGTTCGCCGAGTATGGAGAACAAAATCATCAATGGATAAAAGAGATTTACGAAAACATAATGAAAGAAGAACTCGTTAAACATAATGGTAATAGTATTAATGAAAGAGGAGGAATGACAGCAATGCAGTCTAATTACTATACTTTGATAGGCTATGATTTTTTTTAGGGGTCTGCAACGCGCGACGCGCCACGAATCTTGTTACGCAGGTCTGTAACGGGACAATCATTTCCTGACAAGCAGTATCAGCAGCACAATGTAGCGCAGCAGAACGAGGTATGTGATGGCTATGTAACAGGCTCGGTAACCAGGCAAAGCAAAGCCCAGGACGCAAAGCGCGCCTTCGCAGCTCACGCAAGCCAAGCTGCGGCAAAAAGGGGGGTCGCTGGCCCGGGCTGGGGTTGGGTCTGTAACGAGGTATGTAACGGCTATGTAACAAGGTCTGTAAACGAGGCAAAGCAAAGCGCAGTACGCAAAGCACGCCTCCGCAGCTCTATTCAACGCAAACCAAGCGGCGGCAAAAAGCAGGGTCGCTGGCCCGGGCTGGGGGGTGGGTCTGTAACGGGGTCTGCAACGAGGTATGCAACGGCCATGTAACGAGGTCTGTGACGAGGCAAAGCGAAGCGCAGTACGCAAAGCACGCCTCCGCAGCTCTATTCAACGCAAACCAAGCGGCGGCAAAAAGCGGGGTCGCTGGCCCGGGCTGGGGGTTGGGTCTGTAACGAGGTATGTAACGGCCATGTAACGAGGTCTGTGACGAGGCAAAGCGAAGCGCAGTACGCAAAGCGCGCCCTCCGCAGCACCAGCTTGCTTGCAGCTATTCAACGCAAGCCAAGCTGCGGCAAAAAGGGGGTCGCTGGCCCGGGCTGGGGTTGAGTGTGTAACGAGGTATGTAACGGCTATGTAACGAGGTCTGTAACGAGGCAAAGCAAAACGCAGCAGGCAAAGCACGCCTCCGCAGCTCTATTCAACGCAAACCAAGCGGCGGCAAAAAACGGGGTCGCTGGCCCGGGCTGCGGTTGGGTCTGTAACGAGGTATGTAACGGATATGTAACAGGGTCTGTAACGAGGCAAAGCAAAGCGCAGTACGCAAAGTGCCTCCGCAGCTCCAGCTTGATTGCAGCTATTCAACGCAAGCCAAGCTGCGGCAAAAAGAGGGCAGTCACGTCACTAGCCTGGCTTGTTCGGGCGTGCAACGAGGGTGTGTAACGAGGGGTGTGTAACGAGGGGTGTGTAACGAGCCAGCTGGTTTTGTTACAGAGGTCTGTAACGAGGTCTGTAACGAATGTCCGTCGCGGCTCTGTTACAGACCCCTCAAAAAAAATCACTGCCATATCAGTGTTACGTTATTCAATACAACAAAGAGCACCAATGAAAGATTATGATGTTACCTTAATCTGGTATTATATCAGAAACATTTTGAGCAGTTCTTGGAACAACATAGGAGACTGGAAACACTGAAAACAGGTTTAATCATATTATCTTTAGCTATAATATGATTATACCATTTATACTCTTGTATGTTATAATTGTATTATACTTGTCGTTTGCAAAGACTGAATTATTTTCCTAATTGTCTTACGTGCTTTGGCTGTTTGGTTTTGAGGAACTACTATGTGAAATGTGTTTTAGTCATATTTTAAAGTCTGAGTGAAAAGTTCGTGAACAATGAATAAGGTAAAAAGAAAATGAAGAACAACTGTAATTTCTGAGAATTGGAAAAAGACTTAAAATACAAAATGAATAAGGATAAACAAACAGTAACATGAAATAGATTAACTAGCGAAAAATAATGGATAAGGTGTGTATCTTTTCTAGGAATTATTTAGAATGAATAAGGTTGTGATTTATTAACCTTATGTATTATTTGATACTTGGTTTTTCAAATTGTTTTTCATTGGTTGATAGAAAAAATGTAGAAAATAATTTCAGTTCCTTCAATTCTCCTTTCTACATTTTTTTTGGGGGGGAGAGGGGAGGGGGGGAGGGGGTTCGAGCGTGGCTAAAGCTGCACTTTGGCACGGTCATCTGTCTAAGGAACTTCTAAACATGGCTCTAAAGATGAGCCCGTGCTTGGATGGGACCACTTTTCGCTTTCTGTCCTCTGCAGTCATGGATCCTACCCTATTGACTGTGCAACTGATGCTACCAGACACGGCTGTAGCGCTCATGCTTTACTCTATTGTCCTTCACTCCCGCGAGGTGCGCTAGAAAAATTTGACAGCCTGAAGCCGCGGGAGCCGGCGGAACACGCCAACGGCGGTTAAATAATTTTGAGATTGGTCTGAATAGATTTGGTCTGAATAGCCTTTACAGGCCAACATGAAGCCACAAAAGGGCTTAACGGTTGGGGGCAGGGTAGCGTTGGGAAGCAATGGGGGGCCGACCCTCGAAAACTTGGCGTTGGTTGGCGTGTGTTGCTTTCCTAAGGTGAATAGAGAAATAGAGAAAGAGAAAGAGATTCAAGATGGAGAAATAGATAGAGGAAGAACAAACAAACAACCAACCAAACAAACAAACAAAGAAAGAAACAAAGGAACGAAGGCGCAACAAAGAAAGCAATAATAAAGAAAGCAATCATAAAGAAAGCAGAAAAGAAAGAAACACTGCAAGACGTAAAGATGTTTCGCAGTTCGACTATTGTACCGGTTCTACAGGAGTGGCGAAATAACATGGGTATGAATATTGATCAGGGGCCCTTTGCTGAACATCATTTAGGTGGGGATTTATGTCCACCAACCACTTTTCAAGGGGTTTCCAATTAAAATTCAGAGCCACATGATGATGCAAGCTGCCCAAAAGTAGGGCCAACTCACCCCCTCCCGCACAACTTGACGGCCGTGCACACGCTTTGGGTCACAGATGGTCACAGCAAGCGCAACGACTGCGGACGGCTGGTTGGCAGTCAGTCACGGCTGCGTTCAAATCCTTGCTGGCACATCAGATCCTCTTTGGGTCGACTTCGAGAAAAATCTAATGATCCCTGGGTAGGTCTTTGAAACCCCGAAGTAAACTGCTTGATTACAGGGAAACATGGTTTTGTCCAAAAAGTCTCACACGGGCTACAGGTCATAACCAAGAACCCACCCCGAGGACGCATCGGATTCTACTCCGATCACTTCGCCGGATCTGCCTGGGTCGGAATGATTCGAAAAGTAGTTCAGAGCAAGAACAGATGTTGGGCGGCCCGGAAACAAATGGTTTCCATTCAGATGCTACATGATTGCCCTTTGGTGCCACTCTGAAACCCGTTTATTTCAAGGGATTCAGGGTCTCACGATTGTCATCTTTCTAGCAGCTGGGCCATCACACTGCGCTTTATCCTGTTTAGTGGGTAGCCAAGGAAACCCTTTCAGCCACAAGAGGCCATGGCTGGTTACGCCGGGGTAACTGGGATCTGGGAAATACTCCAGGGCCTGGGTCTGAGTTCTTTGGAGGGCCCAGGGGCCATGGCCATGTGCCGGGGATTGCCATACGCTCTCCAGCATAAATGGACCGCCGGTTTCTTGCATCTCATTTTGTAACACAACCCACCAGCCCTTAACAACTTTAACTCTATGAACACTGGTTTCTCGGCGAAAACAGCTTGAACTCTATGAACACGATGTGTGTTCTCTTTGCTAAAGCCTCACACAATCCGCAAAAGAAGGTTCCTCTCAGTCGGATGGCTGGGCTCCCAACAGCAAGCCATGTCATGTTATATATATATGTAGAGGAGAAAGGAGGGAAGTAATGAAGGAAGGAGGAAAGGAAGTAATGAAGGAAGGAGGAAAGGAAGGAAGGAAGGAAGGAAGGAAGGAAGGAAGGAAGGAAGGAAGGAAGGAAGGAAGGAAGGAAGGAAGGAAGGAAGGAAGGAAGGAAGGAAGGAAGTCGCAATGAGGAAACCCGCAGGGCTCTCTACGGTTTTGAGCCACGGGCGTGTCGAGATCCTACGGATCCGGTTGCAGTTGTCTGGAGTCTGGTTGCACAGTGTAGGTTCCCCCTTCATTTTCCTGAAGGACAACATCGTCCACTTCTGGCCTCATTATTCTACCATGGTCCAAGGCAACCCTTAAGTGGGTTAAAGCGAAACAAACCCCCACTTTCTGACTTTGATAACCCCCAGAAACCGTCAAAATAATGACCGAACGATTCGAACCTGGTGCCTGCCAGGCCCGGAGTGTCACCATCCCTGTGAAAACGCGCCCGGTCGATAACCAAATTGAGGCATGGCCAAGCTAGTGGCAACAAAAAGCGACCATGCCTTCACAGTGTAACGTTGCCTTTTGAAAGCCCAAGCAGTTGTTTATACTTGTTTTCTTTTCAACACGACACGGTGCCAGCACCTTCCTCTCTAAACGCAAGACTCAAGACAATGGAGTGTGTCTTGTGTTTCTTGAACCACTCACTGGCCAAGAACACATGTCTCAACTTCTAGATGGCTCGGGATGGTTGATCCACAATGGCTCAAGCATTTCGCGGCTATCCTGCGAGGTTGGAGATGAACTTTGCAAACCTCAGCCCACAAAATCCGCGCAGACTGCAGACAAAAACAAAAACAGCGGAGCCCACTGCCTGGAAAAACCTCCTGCGACAAACCATCTGTGTGGAACCGGGTGTTGTCTGTTTCAGCATCCACGCAACTGATCACAAGCTTCCATCAGCCGAAATGGAAATATATGCGTACCAATCCAAGAGACGCCCTGTCTTTATGCATACATATATATATATATATACATATATATATATATATCTGTATATGTTATAATATGCATGCTGCATACACACATGCGCAGCAACCTGGGCTGTCCAAAGAGAGAGACAAAAGGTGGAGCCTGTGTGGTCAACTTGAAGTCAACTCCGGCAAGTGCAAAGGTTCCCGCTCGATGGGGGGCTGATCTTCAGCCTGGCCGGATTGGAGTGCCCGCTTGCAGTGCTTGGCAGCCGTTGGATGGGTCATCTGCCGACTGCCAGGTGACTCAGAAACCCTTGCTTGCATCTGAAATTTGTATACCTGAATTCAGGAATCCCCAACAAAAAACGCGAGCTCGAATAAACCCGCGCGCTTGCGGCCGTCATTGGTGTTTCTGTGCCAGGGAGCCCTGAGCCCAACGTCAAATCCCTACCGATAGACTAAATCCAACGTCGCACCAGTTGGGATGGAGAAGAAATATGACTTGAACATTGGCTTGATAAGCCACCAATCCCAACTGGTGGATTTCGTCCATAGCTCCAGCATGATATCCTCAAGTGACAAGCGTGCTTGTGTCGCTGCTTATGTCGGTTGTTTCGAGAGACACAACAAATTTCTGCGAGAGAGCAATGCAGTGGACTACGTGGTAGCAGCCTCATCTACAAATCCCTAAAAATCCGCTTTGTCTGCAAGTATAAAGGTTATTTAGCATCACGAGCCCCGCTTTAGCTGGGGTAGTGTGGGTATACCCATCTGCTCCATGCCCATAGAATTGTGGAGCTTCATTCAGCCTCCTTCTGAGCAGTACTTCATGATTGCACGTGCAAGCATATATTCCTATATACCTAGAGATTCGTTGCGGCAGAAATTTATGCCGCAAATCAAAAAAGGCGCCTTTTTGGATTTGTGGCATTTCTTCCTGATTTGCGGCGTTTTTCGTTATTTTAGAATTGCGGCAGAACTTGTTTTCAGTTTTTTCTACCCCCCGATTTGCGGCGGAAATCGGCGGGAATGCGGCGGACATCGGCGGGAATGCGGCGGAAATTCCCGGAGAGCAAACGGTGTTGCGGCGTTTTTGCTGTGGTTGCGGCGTGTTTTTTTTTGGGCGGCAGATTTTCTGGAATGCGGCGGGAATGTCCGCCGCAATGCGTTGCGGCAGAAATTTCCGCCGCAGGAAGTTCTAGGTATACACACGCAACGCCCGGGGGTTGACCAGGCGTTGAAACGTATTGTCATGTATCTCCTTTCCTATGCATGTGTGACCATTGCTGCGCCACGTTTTAGCGTTTATGGTGTTCGAGTAGGGTTTAGTTAGGTTTTAGGATTAAGGTTTAGGGTGTATGGTATTAGGGCTTGAATTTTTGGGTTAAGGTTTCGGGTTGATGTTGTTTGGGTTAGGGTTTAGGGGTTTATAGTTTTAGGTTCTATGCTTTTTGGAGGGTTCGGGTTTAGTCTTTATGGTTGTATGGTAAAGGGTTTAGGCTTCAGGAATTTTGGTTCTAGGGTTGGGGTTCATGGTTTCCGGGTTGAGGCTCAGGGTTTGTTGTTCCGAGAAAATAAATTCATTCCACCGTTCGTTGGAGTCGCCATAAATCGCGTGTGCTCGAGGCAGACAAGTGGGTTTGTCGATCTGGCCACGGGTCAAAATCCCGGTTATCCCGGATATATCCCCCAGTGAACATCCCAATCCAACCACTAAACAACAACCAAAATGGGTGGATCCCATTGGCTTTGACCCACAGCCATATTTTGGGGAGCGCAGAAATCATGGGGTTTTACACTACGCCCCCCAGGGTTCCCCCACTTCTGAGAACCCAAGTCTCATGCTTCCCGCGACAGGTTTCTCCCTCCCTGCCTCACTGACTGGTCTTGCCATCAACTGGCCGGCTTCCAGGTAGCACCAAAGCCTCGCCAGCTGGGTGTGGGTCAAAGTTAAACCACCAGCAACCCATTTTGGGTTACCCTATTCTTGACCCACAGCCAGCTAGAGCTGCATAGATGAAAGGAAGTAAATGCAGGCTGCGACTATGAGCGCAGCGGTTGGGTGTAGCGAAACTTTGTTCGAAACAACTGATGGGTGGCGAATGCATCTGTGTGTGGAGAACAGAACGTGCCCATCCCCCCAAAATGAATTTGAGAACCCCTCAAACTGTAATTATTTGTAATTTCCCAGTTTAACCTCGCCCTTGGAGCTCGAGGCATCTCCAAATCGGGCACATTCCGTCCTGAGGCCCGTCTCGCCAAGCTGGTACTGGCCGGAACCCACCCGGCTGAACCTCAGGTGTTTTGGAGCTCGCGCGCTGAGCCGAAAGGAAGGCTTGGGGCCGATTTTTCCGAAGCTTCCGAGCTTCGGATCGTACCTTGGTTCACTTGGCAGGGGCTCACAGTGCCCCCACTTGCCGGCTTGCCCACGTCGGAAGGCAATTCGGACAAGTGAGCCTTTCGCTCAAGGGCTCAATCTTTCTATGGCAGGCTCACCTGGGAATGAACGAGCCATGATGCAGGTCCTTTCCTTGGGGATGCCTCAATTCAGGTAGTTTGCACAGGTCTTTTAAGTGCTGAAATAGCGGGTGGGTATGGCCTGGTGACCTGGTGTCATGCGTCATTTTTTGAAGGGGCTCCAGGAAGGAGCCGAATCTGAGCGGAGGCTGAATCTTCAATGCATTTCAAAACTGGAGCCGTCTGCACAACACTTCATCTCTGTGTTTGTCTCAAAGGCAGATAGCATTCGCGCGCAATCGAGAAGCAGCGGCCTTGAAACAAACTTCAGGTTGGTGGCAAAGTCATGTGTGTGTGTCAAAATAGGGCACCCCCCAAAATGGGTGCTTTGTTTTTGGTTTCGTTTGAAACCACACCAATCACCACGCCGGTGAGACTCACTTGAGGCATGAATCACAAGACTTGGAGGCTGGCTCTGCTGCATCTTCAAAGCCAGACCTGTCAAGCTGATGGAGCGTTGGCCAATCCTAATCCATCGATTGGGAACCACTCCACCAGGGACGCCTTTCGTAGGGCAGGATCAAGGATTGCCTTTGAACGGCTTGAGTGAGTAAGCACTATGCATGAGAAACACACCCATCCAGTTGAAAGATCAGCTTGCACGAGCCTGAGTCCAACAGTGAATCAGGCCGATGAGTCCGAGTCTGATGAGGTCAATTTGCCTGATGTCATGTCTTACCCAAATAACACATTACATGTTCTAGTTCTTGATTCTATGGCGATGATGTGGCCGAGGGTATGCCTCAAGAGGCGCGACAAGCATTCGTTCATAAACAGCAGCTGGCAAGAACCGCAGTCGTCAGGGAGCAAATGATTTGCTTTCTCTCTCTCTCTCTTTTCCAAATTCTAGGTGTCTTAAACGTTCCTGCGCTTTTCTGCCGCTCGCCCTCTGGATGACTCATGGGGTTTTGGGGGGGCATTGGAAGGTCCCGAACAAGTTGGAGGGCGGGTTCCTGTTGCGACCTAAGCCATGAAACATCAATTTAAGCTGAGTGCTTTCCCCCAACTGGCGGTTTCGATGGTTTGGGGATGTGCTTCCTGAAAAACTGGGGCGTCTCACAAAGTTAACCCTCACAAACCCCAAGCCCCTGACTTCATGGCATTAGGAATTCAAACGAGGCGAGTGCTGTCCCGCGGGTTTAAGTTAGATCAAGCTACTGGGCGAGTTATATCTGATAACCGCCCCCCCCCCCACAAGGTCGGCCCACCTTACCTACTTGCCAAGTTTGAGCCTAGGTCATCGTTCGTCGTGTTGTGTTGTTCTCAAAATTAGGGTGGCTTTTCTCCGGATCTTCGCTGCAACAGTGGCCTCGCAAAGAAAAGTACGACCTACGAACCAAGCGCCGTTCTTAGGCAGGCTTTGGGTTTCCCTTTAAAGGGGGCCAGAATCCAGTTTTCCGTAACCAGCACAGGGGCAAAAAAGGCAAAACAATGCAAGTGCCTAAGTAATTGAAAACGGGGCAAAGGGGTGCTTTGAAACCGTACTTGGCCCAACTGTGCGAACATATTTGGGTGTGGATCTCAATAATGGACCATACAGTTCAGTGAGGATTCATGTTCACCAACCACGTTGTATTGGTCCTTCCCCAGAAAAACTCACAGCCGAATGGAGCTCTCCCGAAGCCAACGTTGGCACCAACAACTGTACCATTTGAAGGAAGACCGAAAAAGACAAAAACAAGCCGTGTCCATTTAAAACTTGGGGGGGAGTCCGATTCCTAGGCTCCCTACTCCTGATGGACGAACTCCTGCACCACCGTTCAGAACCCCTGGAATGAATCGATTCCCCACCGCAAATACCAGTAAGGTTCGGCAGAGCCGGGGGGCGGAAGTTTCAAAGCAGTGAACAACTATAGTTTGGAGAACTGTTCTTGGCCTGCTACTCTCTCTCTCTCTCTCTCTCTCCCCGTCTTTCTTTCTTTCTTTCTTTCTTTCTTTCTTTCTTTTCTTTCTTTCTTTCCTTCTTTCTTTTTTTCTTTCTTTCTTTCTTTCTTTCTTTCTTTCTTTCTTTCTCTCTCTCTCTCTCTTTCTCTCTCTCTCTCTCTCTCTTTGTCTCTCTCTCTCTCTCTCTCTCTCGCTCGCTCTCTCGCTCGCTCTCTCTCTCTCTCTCTCTCTCTCTCTCTCTCTCTCTCTCTCTCTCTCTCTCTCTCTCTCTCTCTCTCTCTCTCTCTCTCTCTCTCTCTCTCTCTGTTCTCTGTGTTCTCTCTGTCTTTCTCTCTTTTGGTTTTGTGTGCTGCTTTCAGCTTTTCTTTCTGTTCCTTTTCCAAAGCTCCCAACGAGCGCTTCAAGTTCAGCTCTCCTCCCTCCCCCCCGAGAGCGCCTTTTCTTTGCGTCTGCTCAAGCCGTGCTGTAGTCTGGGCTGGAGCACGCGGCCCGAAACGGCACGCGTGTCAAGTGCAAAAGCTAGGCTGTTCTCTTCGTCTGCTTCAGCGGTGCAGCAGTCCGCGCCAGCGCGCGGCCCGACTCGGCACTTCCTTTGACCAACTTAAACCTTCTGGTTTCAACCTCATGGGCTCATTGACCGTGCGATGTCTGGAGTTCATCCGTCCGCATTTTGAGGAAAAGTACGTATTTTGAGTGCATCGTCACTCTGAGAAACCCCCATCTCTAGCTGTACCCTCCCCATTCTCTTCAGGCATCCTCGTCTTCAAAGAATGGGCCAAAACCCTGGAAAATGGGTGGTTTGCAAAGAGAACGATGGGTGAAGAGAATGGGGAACTCAGTTGTTCAGTGACCCTGGAAAAAAGGAACCCTTTTTGGGGAAGACCATTTTTAGTGGGGCAGCCACCAAAAAAAGGGGAAAAAGGGTGCCACTGAACAACTAATAGAATCAAACCTTCGACGCCATGCGGCCCATGTCACATGTCGGCTCGCCTCAGAAGCTCCGCCGCCACCAGGCAATCCACCGCATCGCGCTTCAGGGGCCTTCGGCTTCACCGAACGGCCAAACTGATCTGAGGGCTTTTGTATCACACCCCGGGGATTACACCCTTAAATGGCCCAGAATGGTTCAAAATAACACGGTGTTAGCCGGAACTGTGCCTAAATGGGGTCAATAACCAGTGGGTGTATTCCCAGGGTGTAATACAAAAACCCTTAGAACTGATGGAGACTGATGGGCTATACGGCGCATGGCATCTTTTTTTCTCAGGGGAACGGCCCAATTTGTTAGTAGGCCTTGAAGGGAAACCAAAAGGAAAAACGCAATGTGTTGGGGGTTCACTGCAAAATGCCATACCCAATATGATCATAGGTGTGAATTTTAATTAGGGACTCCCTGGTGGGCATCAGAATTCGGTGGGGATTCATGTCCGCCAACCACTTGAGAGGTGGTTCCATGGCCATATATGCCAGCTTGGGAAACAGTGGATGCCCCAACAACTTAAAACATGGGTGTTCCCTTTTGGTGTCCCTTGAACATGTGCGAACATTTGGATTTGGACACCAAAAGTGGTGGGTTCTCCTCAAAGGGAATTCATTCCGTGAATGCTACAAATAGGGCATACTTGTGGAATGAATCCACTCCCCCTGAAGAACATACAAGAAATGGTTTATTGGGCTCATTCCAAACAAAAGGATCATGGCTCATGGCATACTACAAATTTGGGTACCCAAGAAGTGTGGTTTGCCCTTTTGAAAAGGGAATTCTTTGCATGAAAGGAAACCATCAGTAGAATTCAGTTCGGGGTCAGGTAATTCAGCAGATTGCTGGCCATGTTCTGAGACTCAAAGTCTGAGCTTCCTGCTTGTAGAAAGAGCACAGGGCATTTTTCTGCGGCCGCGGCGCCGCTTTCTCCTGCGAGTCCCATCATCCGGGTTTGGCATCTGCCAGTGACTCCCGCCAAGGCTCACATTTAAAGCCAAACATTATATATAGCGATCATCGCTGAATTACATCATCGCTTGATCTCAAATCTCACACCTCAGGCTCACATCTCACATCTGAGGCTCGCATCTCACATGATGCTTGATTACAACGATTCGGCCCCCCCCGACACAGCTCTCGATCCCTAGTTTATCCCTTCTCCCGAAGGTGAGATGAACTGAGCTCAAAATTCGGGGACCAAACCCAACCTCTACCGTTTCCAAAAACAATCGCGGCCACTGCCGCGAAACTTCAACTTGCTCCTTCGCTTGGAGCATGTCGCCCACCTTGGCGTTGACCTGCCGAGTCAAAGGCGCCAAATCTGACCAAATCTGACCACATCCGGTGGGCCTCCCTGCTTTCGACACACCCATACAAAGTATAGACAGTATGTCTTGGAAACCGAGAATAAGGTCAGGCGAGGCAATTTCCGAGTGGCACGGGCAAAACTAAAGCACCATTGCATACCGCCACCAAGCACGAGTTTGCTCCAACAAGAGATAGCTTTTCGTGCTTCCCTTTTCAGCATCCCCGAACAAGCGTATTCGCCCTCAAAAGCCGATTCCCTCCGCACCACATGTCTTGGCGGCAAGGGGCCTCTCGGAGCACAGTGGCCGCCTGGCTGGCGCAACGGAAATCCGGATGGACAAAATCCACTTCGCATCAGTTGGGATGGATGAAGCCCTATGGGGTAAGCCGCATTCCAAGTGGTGCAAGAACTTGACCATCCACAGATTCTGCGAAAGAAGAAGGGTAGTGGTGCGCGGTGGAGGTGGAGTTTGGGCTGTGAAACCAAATGGGCAGTCCAATGAGGGATTCTCAAAATAGCTCTCAAAATAAGATGGTTGGGTTCCTTTTGCTTGGTTGGGTTCCTTTTGCTTCCCTTAACTCATCTACCAACAGGTGCTCGACCAGTTTGAGACCCCCCCCCCCGCCGCAGCCCGCAGCGCGCAGCGCAATCTTAATAGCCAGAGCCCTACACTGGCGGGTCCTGTCAGTTCGTATCTCAAAATGGAGGCAACCCATTTCTGGTGGCTTGCCTTTTGGTTTGGCTACCTGAGTACCTGACAAGGGCACCCCCGAAAACGTCGCCCGTTTAACGAAAAGGTGGTAATTACAACATCGGCATGTGCCAAAGGGAAACCCGCATGCGCTTCGGCTTCCATGACGTGGCTTAGCATTGCGAGACCTTCACACGCCTGCTCCATTGCCTCGCCAGCATCGCCTCGCAAAGCAAACAGCTGGGAAGGCGAACGGGTTCCGCGAACTTTCGGCTCGGCAGGTTGATAGGGGAGATCCGTGTGTGCCTCACATCAAATTGACAATGTTCAAAACAATTAGCAGCCCTCCCTTCGGCTGGTTTGAAGCAATCGGCAGGGAACCACGACAACACAACATCAACAACACCCTTTTTCATGAAAGCGCCGGGTTCTGACGCACGCACCATCATATTTTCTTGCCGCATCTAAGAATGCAAAATCCCCATTGGAGGGTTGGGGTCCTTGCTTCCCAACATAATTCTAACTCAAAAAGTGCATCCTCCACAAACGAGTTGAACAACATAACTCCCTCCCCGCCCCCCCCTCCCGAAACATAGGCCCTCACCCCCGGTAACGGTGTTTTTTTCCTAGGGCTGGTATTTTCCTAGGGCTGGTTTTCCGCAGGGCTGGCAACATCCACAGTATCACCAGCATCGACCTGGGGATTCGGTGGCAGTTGGGAGTTGCTGGGGGCTGGTTTAAGTTAGGGGGGCTTTTGGCTGGCTTAGTTCTTCATGAGGGTGGGTCTTGGGGTGGTTTGGGGTTGTGGGTTTGGGTTGTGGCTTGGAGCTGACTTATGTTAGGTGCGCTGGTGGTTTGGCAGCGGCTTTAGGGTTGTTTTAGGGTGTGGTTTAGCGAGTTGTGGCGAGTTTTGGTGGTTTGGGTGGGGGCAACGCTCCAAAACCGATTTCTAAACGAGACCAACACTCACTTAACCACACCTAAAACAACCCTAAAGCCGCCAAAGCCAACCCCAACCCCCCCCAACAGCAGCCTGGATGTCAGCCCATCGAAACCACCCCAAGACCCACCCTCATGAAGAACTAAGCCAGCCAAAAGCCCCCCTAACTTAAACCAGCCCAGCAACTCCCAACTGCCACCCAATCCCCAGGTCCAAGTGATGCTGGTGATGCCGGGGATGCGGACAGCCAACTAACCAACCAACCAACCAACCAACCAACCAGGGGACCAGCCCTAGTAACCCTAGTAGAAAAAAACAGCCCTAGGAAAAAAAGAAAGAAACGGATCCCCCGCCCGCCCACAAAAAAAGAAGATAAAACAACAAAACACGTCTGTTTTTTCTCCAGAGCACATTCTTGCATGTGCTTTTGCCACCTGGAAACATGAGCGAATATGTCCAGTGGTGATAGATTCCCATTAAAACCAGGGGACAAACATTCACATGTTCCGAATCCACCAACTGGAAGCGCTTGTTCAAACAAAAGGCGGCGAGCGGCGAGCGGATGAGACCCAAGAGCCGGGTGTCCAGCAGGCCGTCTTTGGGCCCAGCTTGCACAGCAGCTGCCTCGCCTGCGCGAAAAGCGCCGAACCGAGGCTTCAAACTGAGAGCTTGGGGGCGGAGGCTTGGACCAAAATGGGACAGGTGACTCATGTTTGGTGGGTGAAAAAAACAGAGTCAGGAAACCAAAGCACCAAACCCAAGCATTTTGCGGAAACCCAAGCACCAAACCAAGTAAAAATATGTCTAAAGCGCTGCAAGCCGATGGCTGGGAGCCAAGTAAAGTCCAGGGACTAGGGGAAGCCTCTGATATGGTGGCAACTGTCCCCCAATTGCTTTCTCGCGCCCAGGAAAAATTAGCAAATAGGTCTAGCAGTGCTAGATTCCCTTTAACACCACCAGGGGGAAAAGGCTAACACATATTCCTTTCAGCAAATTCTGGAAGCTTTTTAGGGGAAGCCTTTTCTTTGTGGATTTGAAGGAACAATTCAAGAGAAAACCAAAATCCATGTTGTGGGGTCCCCTAGAAAAGACCACCCATGTGGGGGTCTCTTTGTGCGAGCACCCTTTTTTCGGTAGGTTCAAAGGGGACACCAGGACAACCACCAATTGTGAGGGTCTCCTATGCTGACACAAAGCCAGATTACCGCCCAGCTATAAACCCACACAACCAGGATGTTTAAGGCCCTGCCAACATGGTCACAAAGGTCTGTGCGGACCTGTAACCCTATTAAACCCGGCATTGGAACCACCTGGTTTTGGAAGCTGCTCAAATAGGGCTTGTTTTCATTAAGGGAAATGATAACCGCTACAAGTGCATCTTCAAAAGAGATCCTCCCAAATCCTCGAGGCGTGTTGGCTCGGAAGCGGCTCTAAGCTGAAGCCAAGGCCGTGCCGAAGGCATTTATTGGGCACAACGCGCACCAAGGCAGCTTCTGCAAATCAAATTAGTTCAGCCTGTGACACGTCTTTCCTTTACAAATGTATTTTTCACTAACTATTGTGTCCATCCTCTTCTGCTTGTGTCCAGCAAACCGAACGCAAACTTGAAAGGCGGCTGTCCTGGTAAAAGGGGGCCGGGGAGTTGTATGCTCATGTTTGAAGCAGGACTCCTCTTCTCACAAGAAACGAGGCACCCGGGTTTGCCGGGTGTACCACTAAACCACTTGAACCCGAGTCGCCCATTAAAAACAAAGGCGAATGAAGATGATCGATTTTGCCAGCGCAAGGTTTGTGGGCACAACAACCCGGCTGAAAACTCATAATGCTACGTGACAGTGAGCAACTACTCGACTGCTAATTCCCATGCCTTTCCCTAGCTGAACGTGAAACTCCAAGCTTGGGGTCACAGCTTGCTTTCTCCTGATGCGACTGCGATCTTCAGACGAAAGTAAACACAAAAGATCACAAAAGCATTCAAGATCAGTCAAACTCACAAAATTAGGTTCGCATATTCTGCGGGCAAGCAAGCTGTCCAGGCAAGTACTCATGTGGACGAACGACCAGAGGAATTAGCTCCCGCGCAGGTTCAGTGCCTGAACAATGCCTCACCACTTCCCAGCGAACTCTTGGACCCTGGATGCCTATGCTGCCTCCGCGTGGTGGAGCGTTCAACTTCTACCCTCGTGGAAGATCGCAGTGTTCGGGAAGACTACTGTCCTCTTGAACAGGCCCCCTCCATTGCAAAAAGGGTAGCTGCCTCTCTGGACACGATGCTTCTGACCAACACCATCGTTTTCAGACAACCCACATTGTTCAAGTGAACCAACTGTGCCTTGTCCCTGCAATTGAGCAAAAGGCGCCTGATTCACGATGTCTTTCTCGCACAAGTCCTTGGCTTCGCCAGCTGCGAACTTAGATGTGCCGCATATTGGTTTTGGATCAAGCTTGTCAGTCAGTGAATTCAGCGGTGATTCCGGCGGATTGAACTATTGCAGCACTTACTTTGCATCTCCAACTGGAAATGCTGCGATTACACTCTTCAAAACCTCGACTGCGCCCATGAGACAGTGTCGAAAGCTCCATGCACCAGTTAGCAGCTGTTCAACAGTTGGTAGGGCCCCATGGTATGTTTCAGTGCTGTTTTTCAACGCACAATGACAACCAGAAATTATGGAGCTCACTTGCCAGGGCAGACACATCATAATTTTATGTGTCTCTGGCATGCCAACCAAAGCAAAGAGATGCCTCATATGGACTTGATTGGTGTTGTGTGGCATGCTCCATGTGACGTGAAAAATCAAATAAGCCTCAGATCAGGGATCTCTGGCACATCCTGGCACCATTGGTGTCCGCTCACGGTCATCCGGCTGATGGCTCCTTAAAGAATCCAGTACGCCGAGGATCAGGGATCGCAGGTAAGGATTCTTGCCGGCAAGGAGTTGCAACTCTGAACGGCTTAGCATCTGGATTGAAAGTACCGAGAACTTTCCGGACCATCTCCTTGAATCGGTCCCATGCTTACCATCTGCTTCGGAACTGCTTTCTGCTTTCCGTCGAGACCACTCAGACCCCCAATCTGCAGACTACTTGGAATGGATGAAAGCCTACTGGGATAAACACCTGGCAACTGTCGCGGGATTGTGGCCATGCGGGAAGCAACATGGGTTGACCTGCGCGCTTCAGGCATATGGTTCCACATTGGTCTGGGCTTCGATTTTTTCAGGTCTCAAAAGTCAAAAGGCGTCCCAAAAATCCAGCACACGTGCCCCGTCTCAGCCAATGTGAAGTTCAGACCAGAGGCATCCGAAGGTTGGGCGATTTTGAATGGCTTGAACCAGGCGGTGGAAAGGGAACCCCTGCCGAAAAAAAGGGGCGGAACACCCCAAAAAAAAAAATCAAAAATCCTCGCAACCTCGGAACCTGGGCATTCCGGAACTCTGGGGCCTCGGCCCGGTCCTCCTTTTCTTTCTCCAAGCGCTTGATCCGCAGACGCAGCGCCTATCGGAAGGACCGGGGGGCAAACCCAAACCAGAGACTTTTCGGGTCGCTGCTCACCTTGTTTGCCGGAAGTCAGGGAATTTCGGCACCTGGAGCTCAAGCCAAGCTATTCTGAAAAGTGGGGGTATTGCCTCCAAAATCATGGGGGATCCCACTTTTTAAGTGTGGTTTCTTCGGGTCCTGATACCCCTTGGGTGACCGGGTGGGCTGTTTGGGGCCGAAAGGAAACCCATGGAGTTTGATTATTAGATAACAAAACCCACCTGCAAAAGGTTGGCGACCGATTCCTGCCGGGTCGAGATTTAATTTGGGATTTTCTTTTGTTTTATGTGTTTGTTTTTTCCGTCCTGGCTACTAAAATGCTGTAATTTGCAGCATTTTCTCGCGAAATGTGCGTATTTTGCGCTAGTCCGTCAACATCATCAGCATCGTTTCCCTCGCATGTCCAGCCAACATCCCCAGCATCACCAGCAAATCGAGCTTCCTGCATCTTCAGCATCATCAGTTCCTCTGCGGCAAGGCCTCATGGTAAAAGTGGGATTCAAATACGGGCAAACTAATCCCTGTAAAACACGTAAAACGTAGCGGGGGGGGGGGGGGGTTGGGGTGATGATTGAAAAAGTGATGAATCAATTAGGGGTGCATTTTAATCTCTGCGGGGGGGTTTGGGCGGGAAGGGGGCGGCAGCCCTCATGGTGATCAAAAAGTGATGATTCAATTAGGGGCAACAAAAATCAAAAAGCAGCGGGGGGGTTGGGGGGGAGGGGCAGCAGCCCCCCCCATGATGATCGAAAAAGTGATGATTCAATTAAAGGCGCGGGGGGGTTGGGGGGGGGCGGCAGCCCCCCACATGATGATCGAACAAGTGATGATTCAAGCAGGGGCAAAAAGTCTAAAAAATAGCGGGGGGGTTGGGGGGGCGGCAGCCCCCCCATGATGATCGAAAAAGTGATGATTCAATTAAAGGCGCGGGGGGGTTGGGGGGGGGCGGCAGCCCCCCCCATGATGATCGAAAAAGTGATGATTCAACTAGGGGCAAAAAAATCTAAAAAGCAGCGGGGGGGGTTGGGGTGATGATTGAACAAGTGATGATTCAATTAGGGGTGCATCTTAATCTCTGCCCCATGATGATCGAAAAAGTGATGATGCAATTAGGGGCAACAAGTCTAAAATAGCGGGGGGTTGGGGGGGGGGGCCGCCCCCCATGATGATTGAAAAAGTGATGATTCAATTAGGGGCAAAAAGTCTAAAACATGGCGGGGGGGTTGGGGGGGGGCGGCAGCCCCCCCATGATGATTGAAAAAGTGGATCCAGAAATTAGGGGCAAAGAATCTAAAAAGTAGCTCTCGCATGATGATCGAAAAAGTGATGATTCAATTAGGCGTGTATTTTAATCGAAAGGGGGGTGGCGGGGGGCAGGGAGCAGCCTTGCAGCCTGGTTCTCTTTGTTTTCCAACACCACCCCAATGCCATCACGTGTTTACCAAAAGAAAACTCTCAAGGGAAAGGCGGGGTCAGTGCAAACCAAAGCTTTCTACCAAGTGGCACCTTAAGCACTTAGCGCAAACCAATGGCAACAGAAACTCGCACTCACGAGATCCAGCGACGTCCTTTGGGGTCCGTGCGACGTGATTCCATTTCAGGTAGGTACCAAGGGCAAAGGGCACCCTTTGAAAAAACAAGGTTACCCTCCCTCCAATCATGGAAGTGGACAGGGGGGTTCCCCAAAAGGAAAATCGTCTTGCAACACCCTCCTGTCAGATTCCGTGGTTGGAGGGAGAGTACCTATAGTGGCAAAACGGATTCCTGGGATAGTCTGCAATTTCTCTCCGGGGTAGCAACGTCTTTCAGAGATTCGCAACTCAAATCTGCGGAGCGCTTTGCTCGCCACATGTTTTCAGGTGCTTGTCTCAGCTCCGCTGCGTCCCAATGGGAACTTTGCAAGGCTGCGCTTCATGACATTGCCCCCTCTTTGCAAACCGAAAACGAGGAATTCCCGAAGTTCCATTCTTTACGATGAAGCTCGATGAAGGAGCTCGGTCGAATTTGGCCCAACAAGAATTCATTTGAGCTAGCCACAAGCTATACCTTTTGTTGCAACTCGGATGGAACAACTATCACTCCAGGCTGTGTAACCTTTGGATGCTATCAAATCGTTCTGACACATTCCTAGGCGCCATTTCTTTCCAGAATTTGGGCGTGCTGAACATTCCAAGAGGTCCAGGCTACGCGAAGCGGGCCGCGGCGCCATTTTGTCCGGTGCTGCCAACTCCGAATTTTCCCCGACCAAACCGAAAAGCAGAAGAAACCGATAAAGCCCACCCAAAATTCAGATTTCTGTCCCTTGAGGCGAAGTCTTGGCAATGCCAGGCCAGGGTTCACTGGGGAGGCTTCTTTGGCCATTTCACGATGAATTCGCCGAATCAGTTGTCAGACTCAACGACATACCGGAGTGGCGAATCTGGAACACTGTCCCTGGAGCTTGAAACTGGCCCAGCCCACCTATGTATTCACCGATCTCACGCTTCAGACTTGTTCTAAAGGGTAGAGAGGTTCTCTCAACAGGGATATCGTTCGCTGTCCCAATTCCCTGCCAAAGGGATTGTGAGCTGACAATCTTTACAATAACCTCCACCAGGGTCCTTTGACCCTGGCAAGCGCAATCTGAACGCCTGACTTGTCTCCATCAGATGCTCCTGTTCCAGCCTGGCGACAACATCTGCAGACATGTGGTGCTAATGTTACTGTAGACGAACAAGCTCCTGCACGAGTTGGTAGGTGATTTCTGCCAGCACACATTGCAAGCCACATGTTTGCATCGTGCCTCAACGCAACGTATGGTTGTTCATCAAGAGGAACAAGTATGTGTTCGTGAGTGTATTCATGACAGGTTTGTATTTCAAGACAGTCGTCAAAACCGGCAGATTGGAACAATCATGACCACTTGCTTTCATAGCGTGTCACGGAGCTTTTGCGATTGGGCTTTGTTTTGCCGGTTCTCAGGGGTTTCGAACATGTCAACTTCGGATTCATGAGGAGGACCCTACTGAGGCGGTCCCTGTAGCAAGGACAGGGTCTCTATGTTTTTCAGGGGGCGGGGAGTTCTGATTAGTGTTGACGTGTTGACCCCGAATTCATCAACCCCCTCTTAAAAAATGAGGTGTTTCTTTCTGCACTAAGCCCAGGGACGCCCTAATCAACTAAACTGGGGTCAGTTCATCCGGGGTCACGTTGACCAGCGCCATGCTCTCCCCGGCCTTCAGGCCGATGCGTTGGACCCCAAGGATCCCGCAGATCCCCGTGCAATCGTCTCGCTGGATCCGCGCGCCTGACGGCCAAGCTCAGGGGGAGTTCCTGATGAGCAATCAACATTCCAGGGATCCATTCGCATCCTAAAGTGTAGGATGTGAATGGATCCCTGCAATGTTGATTGCTCGTCAGGAACTCCTACCCATGAGCTTGTTCAAACACCATTGTACCTGACAATACCTCCAAAAACAGCTCGCCATCGATTCCCCGGTGATGTCGTCCGTTTTTGATGGTCATGGCTCCCTTATGCACAAGAAACTCTAGTGAAAGGTCATAACCACCCCCACCAATCCCTAAAGGCGTGTTTTACCATATCACAACTCTTTTTGTTCGAGGGGTGAG
This sequence comes from Effrenium voratum, assembly GCA_963377175.1. Taxonomy (NCBI): domain Eukaryota; class Dinophyceae; order Suessiales; family Symbiodiniaceae; genus Effrenium; species Effrenium voratum. The sequence goes on from CAUJNA010000158.1 coordinate 871,786, forward strand.
CTCCAATGCATTCGCAACCCAGGGATTCAAAACTGTCCGAGTTTCCGCCGATTCCGGTGACTTTCGGTGTTCTATACGTTTGTTGCTGTGGGCAATCACCCTGTCCGTTCTATCCAAGTGATTGATGCCCATGACCACTTCACTCAAAAAGGGTGCGGCATCACTTCCCCATGCCAATACGATTCTGTGGGTAATCATTCTGAACCCAGGACTCCTCCCCTCCAACAAGCCACCAACCCATCCCGCACAAGCCATGTAGGTAAATACATACATATATATGTATATACACATAATACTATAAGTATATATATATATATATATTAAACACCCCCACCCCCAACCCCCCCACCCCCAGATTCCCATCCCAAAACCGCGGGCCGCTTGAGTCCAGCCTTTTTGGCTTTCGGCTGCCAGGAGGCAAAGGTTAGCACTTCCTGAAGGTCACTTCTGGGCTGCATGGCTTGCTGTGTGCGCGCGTGCGAAGCTTCGCCAATGGGGTGCTTTGGGTACCTGGAGTCTCCTTCTGACACTGTAAAAAATGGTTGCTCATTAGACAAAATAATGGGGTCATCATTTTTCAAGGGTCATGGAGACTCCAGGTATAAACATTGGCAATGGGGTTGGATCAGATTCCTCTTTAGATTCGATTTGTGCTGGGAAATGTTGGCAGTGCATCATTGGCTCCCGGAACCGCTGAAGGCTCTCTGATGCCAAATCGGTCGAAGCCGATCATGAGGGCATTCTTGGAAACAAAAAATATCTGGGGTGCTCCGGAGGGGACAGGACCATCAACTTCCATGGGTGTGAGCCAGTTGGAAGTTGCGAGCCACGTCTGTGCATGTGTGCGTGTTGTGTGTTGTGTGGTGTGCGGTGTCTGGTGTGTGTGGTGTCTGGTGTGTGGGTGTGTGTCTGTGTCTGTGTCTGTGTCTGTGTGCGTGCTTCTGTGCTTTCCCCCAGTCTTGCTTGCCATTGAGCGCTTCCTTGCACTTTGCTTCGCCCCTTCGTTTGTCGTGCACGAAGGAAGACCCATGACTTGTGGCATCCCTTGTTGCCTTTGCCGTAGCCCAGCTTTTCCCTTGCCCTTGCCACTTGCTTCGGGGGAACCCCAATGGCTCGTACACCTTCGATACGTGTCCCTACGAGCACGGCAACTGCCTCGCGCCCAGCCCCATCCTGCGCCCGGATGGCTGCTTCAATGTGCGACAGTGCTTCGCACATCACGCGGACGCTGCCCCTGGGCAAATGACATGGCAGTTGTCACTCACAGCACACCTTACTCACCACAAACCAGGCTGTGATTTCTTGACAAAATCCTGAATGATTCTCCACTCATATGAATTATTCAAAATAAAACATCCCTAATCCCAATCCGTAGCCCGTAGTGGGACGCAAAGGGAAACCGCGAAACCCATCTAGCATGAGGATCAAGGATTGATGTTGAACAACCCAGCCGTAAAAAAGAACAAGCATTCAATCTGCCGAAATACTGTGGATTGACAACATTCTGCACCAGTTCACATGGATGAAACTGGTGAAACCTTATGAATTCCCTCTTTCACGCCACCAATTCCAGTTGGTGAGAGGTGGATTTGGTCCACCCACCGTATCTTCTCAAGCCTTGGTGTAGTAGCAAAGCAAAAGACTTTGATGCAGCCCAACTATAGTAATGATCAGGACCACAGAGCAACCCTCCCTCCAACAATCACGGAAGCTAACACGAGGTGTTTGGAAGACAACTTTCCTTTTTGCCTGTGAACTTGAAACGAGTGTAAAGAGGGTAACCATCTTCATAACATGTCAGGAGCAGGCAAGCGATGTTTCCAAGACCGTTCTCTGGCCTCATCGCTGCTGCAGCCGCTGCCGCAGACAGCTCCATGCGCCCCTCGCCCAAGGCCGGCGAAAACGGCAACGGCGCCTGGCGTCGACTTCGTGCGCAGGCGCACGGCCTACGGCCCCACTCTCGTATCTAGGTGGGGTATCTATCTACGCTATCTAGGGGTTGATTCCTTGTCCATTCTTTTCAACGATCATCCTTTTTTTTTCAAAAACCGATCGCTGTTTCCCTGGGTTTTTGACGGTTTCCTGAAAAGAAGGATCCCTGGAAAGAATGGGGAAGGTAGCCCTAGACTCTATGTGAAAGGGTGAGGGTGGGTTTCTGTGAGGTTTTGGAGGGTCAAGTCACTTCTATCTTTGGAAGATCTGGTGACAAGGCTAGCTACATGTAGGCATTTGACATTCTGGAAGACCTCCAAAAATAGGTGGTTTTCCGTTTGGCCTCCATTTACCACCCCCAAAAAATACCCTCAAAACATACATTGGCAAAGTCAAGCAAACACACCGTATAGGTGGGTCTCAAAATAGTGAACCCGTAAAGGTATGTGGTGTCCCTTGGCTTCCGTTCAAAACCGACCTAAACAAAGGCACGCCCATAGAATGATTGCAGAGATAACTCTGTTTTCCCAGTACCACAATGAAATTCGGAAGGTTGTCACAATGGGGGCCCATTTGGCTTTTCGCTCCTGACACCCCCTCAAAGGTGGCAGGAAACACCAATGGGATTGACCAGAAAAGAGTGATTCACGGTCACAATGTCTTCTTCCCCCAAATGTTTTGTGAGCCCCCCCCCCCCCCGCCGTGTTTGCGGGAAATCTCATGGGTTCCATACGTCCTTTCTCACTTGCCCAAAGACCATGAAAACAAAAGGGTAAGTCTTTGGACAAGTGAGCCTTGATGAACCACAGCCAGCACCCCCCCAACTGCTTATTGAAACAACCTTCAACCGAAGTTTGGACATGGGAAAAAGCATATTTTTGTTGGGGGGTGCCACTGAACCAGGACATGCTACAGTCTCTCCAGCCTCCGGTAGGGCCCAGGTCTCTCCTGACAGCGCCACCAGAACCACCTCGCTGCAGCTATGCCTCCAGGCGACTCACTTCTCAGCTTCCCGTGCTTTGGTGGTGTTCCGGAAAAGTAAACCAACCAGGGGTTCAAATCCAAATCCAAACCACCAATGCAAACCACCAACTAAGAATTACCTGAACTTCCGTGGGATTTGCCAGATCAAGAGACAAGTGGGGGGGGAGGGGGGGAAAATCAGGGAGCCCAACAACAAGTCCAGCCTGTTTGTTGTGTTTCCCACTCAACTGGCCGTTTTTGTTTGCTCATTCTTGCTCTCTCTCTCTCTCTCTCAAAACCAGCTTCCCGAACACTGGAGGAAATGGACATTGAGACTCAAACTGCGAGCCTTGTCACTTCTTGCTTTCATTGCTTGCGCCAGTTTTCCGTGTGATGCCGACCTGCGGTATTTCTTTCAATCAAGGGCATTCTGTCTCAATACCCGCGCTTCTTGTGTAGCCCTCTTCAAGGAATAGGTCCAAGTGGCACACATGCACATACTGAGGGTGCTTCAATTCATTGAAGACTCGAGGGACATTTGGGGAAAACCCACGGAATATGCCCTCCAAAGGGCCCAATATCTTGACAAATCCTCATGTATTGGACATCCTGTGAAAAACGGCCTGCAAAATGTTCTGTCTAGTTGCGATGTCCGCTGGACAAAGCAACATAAAAGGGACACTATAGACCTTGTGGTGCCCCTGTAGGGGACTCCCTTCAAGTTCATTCCCAACAAATCCTTGCCATTCAAACTGCCCTAAAAAGCCATCGACAAACCAAACTGACCTGAGCAAAAGCAGTGGAACCCGTCTATAATCAACCAAGTTGCCCTAACGCATACAGTACCCCATTGAGCCCTGTCCGCATGCCCAAGGACGTGCATGCATGTTGCAAAAGGGGCAGGCTCGGGGCGCTGTGTTTCCAAACTCCAAGAAACAAGATCGGATTTCTCCATTTTCGCCTTCCACTGGTTTCATGTTTGTTGTTCAAATCGATTTGTCCAAACACCTTCTTGCTTTTCCACCAACCTAACCCGTGGCAGCGAAATTTGTTTTCACCAAACAAACATGAAAAGCGAGGGGCAGTCTCAACATGGGTGTGTTGTTGAGGGCACGCTTTTTGGGATGGATAAAGTTTTAAGGGACACCAAGATGAAACCACAATTGGTTGCATCCTTTTCCATGTTTGACTTCTGATTTCATTCTGTCTGGTCAAAAATCCAGGGCAGCGTTAAAGTGCCAGAAACCTCCCAATCCCCAACAAAAAACGCCAATTTGGGATCCAGTTTTAAAAGGAACATAAAAAGAACCCATTTGGGACTCCGATTCCTGTGACAACCTGAAACAACGGGATTTTAATTGACACAGGGATCTTGTGTCATAGGGACTTGGACTTCCCCATGGTGATGCTCCAGTACCCCCAACTGCCTTTTACCATGTCCAAAATCGTCCTTTTGGCTTCCGAACCAAAGTTTCTGAACCCGAAGGCCCTTGTGAGGTTCTACCAAATGAACCCTTTTTGACCACATCAAAATGCACATTTTTCTCGGATGACCCTCCGGCCCGGTTTTGGGGAATCCTCCCCACCCTCCACCCCCCACTCCCCCCCCACTTTTTACCCCCACCCCCCACTTTTCACCCCACCCGCATCGGGGGCGAGGGGCAGGCGCTTGGGCAGCTCCTCGGGCACCAGGCCCTTCATCAGCAGAGCCGTGGGCCCTGGGCCCCCGAAGCGGTCGCAGCTCCAGGCCACCGCGCCTCGTGAGTCTCACGTGGGTCTGGGTCTCGCGGGTCTCGAGTGGACCCAGCGAAGCGAGGGATGGGAGGGATGGGAGGTGGTTTAGTAGGGTGGAGTAGTAGTAGTAGTAGTAGTAGTAGTAGTAGTAGTAGTAGTAGCAGCAGCAGCAGTAGTAGTAGTAGTAGTAGTAGTAGTAGTAGTACTTGGTTCCGCCTGAATTTGGATAAAAGGGTGGACTAGTAGGTGGTTTGTAGGTGGGTGGGGGGTGGTAGGTTAGTAACTAGGGGTTGGCAATAAGGGGTTAGTAGGGTGAGTTAACTCGGGGTTAGTAGGGTTGACTCAGGGTGGGTTAAAACCCTATAGGACAACTACTGCGGGTCAAACTGGGCAAACATCGGCCTGGAAGCACGAAACCTTAACATTTCCCCACACAATGGGGACCTCCTTCAGGTCCCATTCTTGCTCCTGAACAACAGGCCGGACACATGGGACGGACGATTCTCCAAGTCAAGGCAGCCCAAATATGCTTTGACTTTTCTGGGAAGACTGGAAATCCCAAGCCTTGAGGATGCGAAAGTTGGAATGGCCGCACTCTCCCCAAGTCCTTCCGTGCCTGGTTGGGGCACGAGCATTTGGCTGCATGCCAGGCGCACTGTGTTGGTTCTTGCGCACCATAGGGTTGGAGGCTCGAGATCCAATACTCGCGATGAAAATCACAGGCATAGGATGCAGGGATTCTCTTTGCGAGTGGCTCAGCTTTTTTCATGCCAACATCATGCAGCATCCTCTTCCACTGCTGCGTGGATAAAATGCGATTCTTCCCTTTGATTCATTTCTTGTATCCCGGCTAGGAGGAGGCGGCCAATGATGGCAGCTTGCCCCAGACCCCGGTGATGGGAAAAAGGGCACCGTGTATGGTAGTTGGTTTCAAAATGCACAACAGAAACGGGGCGCTGCACCCAAGTGCATCCAAGACTCGCGTTGCCAGCAAGACCGCATCGCACCTCATTCAAGGAGCATCAAGCATCGTCAAGGGTAGCCCCCTTGCAAATTGGGAATGTCTTTTTTTGGCAATCGGGTGGAAACCATGCAAAGGGGTCCTACATCTTTTGACACATCCGATCCTCTAAATGAGCTGTGTTTTGGGTTGCCGAGGTGTATCCTTGGGAGGAGCCCCCCCCCCCACTCCACCCCCAACTTCGACTGGCCCCAACCACCCAACCCCCGCATGGGGAACCGACCCCTTCGAAAAAAAAAAAAAAGGACCAAAAACACAGGCAATATCCCGCACACGTCTCGCAAACCCACTGGAACACTGGAACCCTCCCTGAAAGCTGCCCCAAACCACCGACCAGAGCCGATCTCTGGGCCCTTCGACCCCAAAACGCTTTCAGCTGGTTTAAAAAATCAAAACAAACCAAAACAAACAAAGAAATTCTGGGCCTATCGACCCCCAAAACGCTTTCAGCTGGTCAAAAAGAAAACAAAAAACAAAACAACGGAACGGTGAGGCGCTGGTCCAGGATGCGGTCCACCATCGCCATGTGCTGCATGTCCCACCGGATGCAGCTGCGACTCTCTGAATTCCAAAAGCCTGGGACGCGGCCGCGTGCGCCGCGGCTGTCATCTTTTTTGCGGAAACAAATGGTGCAAGCAACCCTGTTGCTTGAGTTGCTGCCCTGTTTGAAGGTTGGGGTATAGGGAAACCAACAGCCCCCTCCGCACGATTGTGCTTGAGGAGAGAACTGGGATTCCTGGAAATTATCCATTTGCCAGGTCTAATCTTTGTACCTGAACCTCGAAGAGTGGATGCGGTGCAAGTCCCAACTTGTGAAACGTGGACCTCAAGTATCCAAGGGGTGCAAACGCCAAGTGTGGGTTTGCTTGCGTCATGTGTCTGTTGCTATTGTGCTGTTTCCGTTTTTGTTTTCATTGGGGGGGGTAACCCTGAAAAGGTCGCTTGAAAGGTGCGGTTTTGGGCGAACACGAAGTAGCCCAGGGAATCAAAGAGGTACACGTGGTTCACGAAGTACCAAAAGAACCCAGTCTCAAAGCACAATGTAGAAGGTGCCGGTGACCAGATTGTGGGAGTGACAGTTAGTGAAGATCAAGTTTGGGGAGGTTAGGAAACTGGTAGAAGAAGGTAAAGACAAGGGTCGGGCCCGGGAGCACCTCGGCGACCTGCCGCCCACCTCCTAGTGCCGAACAGCTGGAACACCACGGACCTTTTCCGCGATGGCGCAGCCAATCGCCGCACTATGGCGAACGCACGCAAATCCAAGGAAGTCCCGACGGGGGATCCAAATCTTGAGCCAAACGGCCATTCGGCCGTTTTGCCACATGAAGAAACAACACGTGAACAAAACACACCCCCCTCATCCGATATCTGGACGAGAGAAAGGATGCGAGACAGTTGAGTTCACGACGAAAGGGACCAACCAAAAATGCCGGTGTCAACTCAGAGGTGAGCCAAACGGCATCACCTGGGCCCCAGTTAAAATCCCGCCACCACCCCGAATTATCGGGGCGACAGGATTATTTGACGAGTGGACCACGTGAGTGAACAAACACATATTGGAGGAACCAAACGAAGATTCCTCTCGTGCCGTTCATGCATTGTCATGGGACGACAACATGCGGAGGGGGATCCTATCTGGATCACCGCGCCTCACTGCACGTCGTGGGGTGGTTGGAGAAGTAGTCGAGTTGGGAGGAAATAAGAAAAGGAAGCTCCGAAATTTCTGTGGAAATATCCGGCTACGGCCGGCCCGGCACTTCTAGTGCGGTCACAGCCTCACTCAGGATCGCCAGGGGAACCGTCTCCGGCGCGCACGGCAGCGGTGCGGGAGGGACACGAACAGCGCCGGATCAGCGGTACAGGGCAATGGAGACCATCACCCCCAGCAGCGCCGCATGGGCGAGAGGAGGATCGGCGCGGTCGCGTTTTTCGGCGACACACGTACCATTTCCTCGCCCTTCTAAGGCGGATGCTGATTGGTACCTGCCTACCACCCTGAACCAGGTTCTTCCCGGTCTCTAGGCGCGTCGTCTCTCCGGCGTCCACTGCGGTCACCTCGATCACCTCCTCCATCCCGACGGCGATCCTCGCCGCCACCCCTACTGTGGTCGCCAGCCGGAGGTCGGCGAGGCGGAGGGGGATCCGATTGGTGACGTCGGTCATCCCTGCGTCGGTCCCGGTGGCGATCACGACGGTCATCAGCCGGGTCATCACGTCCGCGGCGATCATCTCGCCCCGGACCGCGCCTCTCGGAGGGCTCCTCATGACGTGGAGGGGGTCGGCGATCATCGCGTCGGTCTCCGCGGGTATCCCTGCCACGATCACCCCTTGGTCGGGGCGGGCCAGGGTCCTCGCGTCCACCTTTGCCAGGTCGGTGTTTTCCTCGACCCTTCCCCTCACCCCTAGGGCCGCGACGATCCTCACGGGCCCCAAGCGCGGTCCTTGACCGATCGTCATCTCGGTGGGGCCGTGACTCATTGGCCGCACGAGTGGTCCGAGGTACTCCCGGGGGAAGCTCCCACTCATCGTTGTCGTCATCGCGCGGGTCATAGCCGCCATGGCCGCCCAAGGAACCAGTGGCATCCCGTGGTGGGGACGCAGGAGTTCCGGGACCGCCCGATCGAAGACGAACCCGGGGAGTCGCGTCCTCGCCGGTAAAAGGATCCTTCTGGGTGTAGAAACCCTTGGTCCTGCCCCTTCTCTCCCCCCCTTCCACACCGCTTCTCGCGGGGACCGGGGAAGGACGGGCAGGCTGGGCCATGCTCTTAGAGCTGGGTTGCCCACCAGGCGGGACATGAACGCCCCCCTGCCCTTTTTCAGGCGCGGGGACCCGACCGCGAGATGTCCTCCTGGCCTTGGGTTGGTCGGTCTCACCTTCCAGCTCGGACTCGGTGTCAGGGACACGAGTATTGACGGCCATGTCCTCTTCCTCAAACGGATCCCCAGTCGTAGTAACGCCTGCCGCAATGGGAGCGGGAGGAGGAGGAGGAGGAGTTGGCACAGCATCGCCAGAACTGACGCCTGCATGCGACACCACGGGAGTCTCCGGTTCTACCGGGACAGGCGGCGCAGGAGGAGCCGGGGGCGGTGGCGGAGGGGGAGGGATTTCCTCCTCGTCGTCGCCCATGGGCTCGTCAGGGTCGTCAGGCTTCTCGTCATCTTCGTGCGAAGAACCATCCGATCCCAGCTCATCCTCCGCTGATCCAGCAAAGTCGGGCTCGTCTTCGTCCTTCACGCCGGGGCCTGGTGTAAGGCGAATTCCGGGTCGATGGCGATCGCGGGGTCGGAAGCGGTATTTCCTTGGTACAGGGTCGGACAGCTCCTGTTTGATGTCATCCTGGGTTTGAGGACGGTCGGCCAAGCAGGTGTCGTAGGCAACGGTGGACGTCCGGTAGATCAGATCGTCCATACTGCTGAGGTCGTTGAGGGTGTAGACGTACCCCTTCTTAATGCCTTCCCGTATCGTGTCCATAGCCCGTTTGAGGCGCGCGGCAGGATCGAACCCGGCCTTTCTCCGCATGGCCTGCAATATCCCGCAGTGCTGTGCGAGCAGCCCCACCTGGAACTTGAACCCCTCCCCGGACACATCGTTGGGGAGTATCGGAGAAAGGTGTCCTGTTCTCAGCCCAATGATATGGGCCTCAAGAATGTAGTAGGACGTGTAAAAGCCGCACCGGTTGGCGTTGAAGTTTGCGGTGGTTAGGCGTCTGCCCCACTCAGCCGCATATCCCTCATATTCTTCGAAGAATTCGGGGACGGAGCTCCCGTTGAAGGCAAGACCCCTTACCAAGATCGCCTTCGCGACCCACTCTTCCACGTTGTGGTCGACCGTGTCACGGTACTTGCCGTCAATAACTTCGTCTCGGAGCGAGTCGTGAAGTTTCCGGAAAATGCCATCCACGTCCTCTTTGTCGAGGTACTTAGGAGGCCGCATTCCAGACATCAACAAGGACCGGGCATCAACGGCGGGACTCTGCGAGTAGAGGGCCATTCCGATGGCGTTGGCGTCTGCGTTGTTCCACAGAGCGGGGACGACGCCCTCGTATTTCGCCAGCCAGGGAGGAATCACCCCGTCGGTGCTCGCTATCGTGCGAGGGCCGCCGTTCGTGTCTCCGGTGGGCAGGACGCCCTCATAGAAGATGGGAAGGTAGCAGGCGGTGCACAGGTGAGCGCCGATCGGGTGGGCCGTCATGCACCTATGGCATGGAGCGGACACCACCTCGCGGACATGCTCCGTCTTGGTGATCTGGTGATACTTCTCCATCTCGTCCCGACACTTCCTCGGGTTATCACTCACGGAGTTGAGGAAGTTGGGCGGATAGCACCAAGGCCTCAGGTAAATGATGGAGCAGTCCTCCTTGAAGTAGACGCACCTCCAGTACCCGATCGCGATGTTCTCGCGCGATGCAAATGTACCCTGACGAGTAATATGCATGCCCCCATTTTCCATGGAGAAGAAACGTGCATCGATGGCCATGACCACATATCGGGGATCGCTCCTTTGGCGTCGACCCGAGGTGTGCAGCTCCGTCACATTGCTGTCGGTGATGCGGTCGACGGTGTCATTGGGGCACTCTCCGTGATCGCGGAGGGACTGATATTCATCCGGCCTAGAGGGAAGGAGCTCGATCAGAGCTCGCCCACCTCGAATGATCGCCCCACGTTCTACGTAGAGCCGATACATCCGGAGAGGCACCACCTTGTAGAGTGTCTTGGGAACCACCTTGGATGTGATAGGAAGACAAACAGGGCTCTCGTAGAGCATGTATTGGTACCGTTCACGGAATGCCCGGTAATCAGTGTCGGATCCGATCTCAAGCGACCTTACCGCCGCTATGCGGGCGGTACCAGGCAGCAACCGACGCTCCTTGTCACGAATGACGGTGATGATGATTTCAAACATTCCCACCCCGTCTTCGAGGAAGGAAGACAGGAGGTACGATGAAAAGGCATCCTCAGACTCGACGCTGGTCCCGAAGTAGTGGCTCAGGAACTTCTTCAGTTGTATCACCGAAGTAACGTTCCCTTGCCCGCTGGCAGACGAGGCCTCCAACTCTGGGTCCTTGACTGCACCTGCATTTCCAGGCTGCACAGCTGTTCCACGGAGCGCGTCGCGTATTTCCGCGCATGCTCTCCTGTAGTAGTGCGAAGAGGCGCCCGTTCTACCCTCACCTTCTGACGGATCTCGTCGGCGAAGTAGTCCAGAAGCTCCTCGGGTGCGGGAACAATGGCCTGGATCATCAGGTCAGGATCACTCTTGGTCGGGAGGATAGGCCCTGCCCTGGATCTCACTCCCATCTCCAGGAATCGGGCAATGTCCCCGATTTTGGCGCACAGAGTAGCGATCGTGTTTCCGATCCTGGGGGCGATATCTTCGCCTCTCCTGGCGCCGAGGATGACCACGTTTTTCTTGATGGACTCCTCCTTCAGCCTCTCGAGGTTCCTCCGGGTGTCATCAGTGCCTTTCACCGCGCTGAGGCGGAGAACCGCAGGCTCCGGTTTGTCCGGTCGCACGAGCTGGCCGTCGGGAATCTGGTCGAAAATGCGCGAGGCGGACTTCACTGCTGGGACATTCCTGTACTGATCCGGCACGCTGTAAAAGGCGTAGGCGAGAGTGTCATGCGAGGATGTCTCCCAGTACGTGTACTCCTCGGAATCACGCGGGTCACCGACGACGCGACTCACGGTCCTCAGCTCGGCCAGAGCACGCTCCGCCTCGAACTGCGATCCGATGGTCGTGGGCAGCATGGCCCTCTCCTCCTCCGTGCAGTCGACGTATATGAACTGACCGGTATGCAGATCTCTGGGCGCGGCGAAGGGCCCCGCAGTGTCATGAACGCCCAGCAGAGTGCTCCTCGCCTCGACCTGGCTAGGGAGCGCATCCGCAGGAGGATGGGCGGGCTCGGCAGGGGCGTCAGGGGCTTGAGTGGCAGGCGGAACAGGGTCGTCCTTCTTGTGCTCAGAGGCCCCCGTGGCGGTTGTTCCCGCTGCCTCTCCTCCAGCCACCACCGGTTTGTCCCGGGGCTCATTCATGTCAACGTCCTCACCGGCATCGCGAGCTTCTTTCTCCGCCTTCTCCTTGGCCTCCTTGATCTCGCGTGCAGTAGGACGTCGATATGCCGGCCAGGGGATGCCCATGATTTTGTCACCACGGGTGAAGGCGGACTCATCTCTGCGAATGATAACTGCCCGATCTTCACGCGATCCAGACATGGCCAGAGGACCACACATGGACCGGAAGACCTGTGCGACCGATTGTGCCAGGCAGTCCGGGTACTCCCCTCTGAGCGCGGTGGTTCGCCATGTGTCAGGGATGTTCGGCTCCAGCTTGTTGCCACGATCGTCGACGCGATCGAGCTCACCAACGATCTGGTGAAATGGCAACGAACCAAGCCGGGTCTTGCGGTGAGCGGCGTGGAGGCAGTCATAGAATGTCCTAATCTTCTGCAACCCAGCCACAGCACCGGCCATGTGCGGGTGAACATGCCCCATCCTCCAGGCGGTCGCCAAGGCCATATCAAGGCCAGCACGGACCGCGGAGAGTTGAGAGTTGAGGTCATAAGCGTTCATGTACTCCGCCGTCCAAAAGACGTCATCCAGAGGGATGACCTCACCATTCCGGGAATCGACCATCCCAAGTCGGGTTCCGTCGTGCACCATTGCATCGCATCGACTCCTGTTCGGGTATGCATTGGAATTCCCAAGCGGCTGCTTGGCTTTTCCGAAGAGGCCGGTGTGGTGGTCGCCGGACTCGCCCTTTCGGGTCACGAACTTGGAGTCAATCTGATCACGGATCTCCGGCGGGTACTCGGGGGGAACGATCGTCTCCATAACCTTCGTCCACTCGTCGGCCTCGGTTCTATCCGTGGCCTCCTTCCCAAAGTGGACATACTGAAGTTGCCTAGGGCCATGCACAGTGCATTTGTCCGCATATGCGTGGGCCCAGTCAACCAGCGTGGCGCGTTTGGCCATTTCACGTTGCCCACGGCGATCACCGGGGATGGCAGCGTTCAGCGTTCTTGATTGATCACCCTGCTCCTTAGCCACCTGGTCCGGGTTCCTCGCTTTGTTCACGTAGCTGGCCACGATCGGCTCGAAATTTTTCTCTCGAGCGGCGATGTGATGAAGTACGAACCTGTCGGGCCGGGTGAATGCTTCATCAAGGGGGATCGATCCCCTCTTCGGCTCCGTGTCGTCGCCATAGTAGTTGGGATTCCGTTCTTCGGGTCCCTCAAGTCCACCGTGCACCGGATCCGTCGACTCCGTGGCGCTAGCTCGGATGACCCTATGCCGGGATGACCTCCGCTGAGCCTTCCATGCCTCAAGCGTCTGAAAGGTCTCCTGCGAGTCGGGATCATAGTACTCGCCATCGGGGGTGATGGTATACCCCGCAACGGAGACCCCCGCGTCCCCGGTGGAGGTGCGGGCATCGGGGTCCACCTCGTCGAATTCCGAGAGATCCTCCTTTGTCGGAAGCCCCCCCGATCCAGTGCTCCCCCCTACTTCCATTGACGCAGCAGGATAGGGATCGGCGCCTGGTACGTCATCAGTCGTCTGATCAAGGGCCTTCATGAGGTCCTCGAAGCTCTCCACATCATTGCCACTGAGATCGACCGGTTTGGTCACCGGCGCCGCGGGCGGCGCGCCTCCAGGGGCAGGAGTGGGGGCATTGGTGGGGGCGGCCGGTTCTACCGGCGTGCCACGCCAATTTGCAGTCTCGGCGTCAACATCCATGTCATCATCCTTCTCTTCGACGGTCGGGAGCGTGGGGACGTCCTTCCTTTCACTTCCCGCTGGCTTCTTCAGCTCCTCAGCCTTCTTTTTGGCCGCCGCTGCAGCCTTGCGAGATGCCTCAGGTGTCGCGAGGCGCGGGAAGTTGCTCTCGTCCTTCCCGGGCGGAGTCAGCACAGACTTGGGCAATGGCCCCCCCCATCGGGGGGCCTTCGGCGGGTCGGCAGGCTCGGGAACCGGCGAACTTCCCCCGGAAGTGCGGATTTTTGGCGCCCGAGCGGGAGGTGCACCCTTGGTAGCCGTAGAGCCGGGATCCGGCGATTTAGCCGGCGTGCCGCCCTTTGCGGGCACGGAAGGGACAGGGGCCTTGGGGACACTTCTAATGTCAATGGGCCCCTTTGCATTAGCGGGCGAGGCTTTCGGTGGTGAGACGGGGCGCGTCGGTGTCGACATCGTCTTCGGTGTAGGGCCTTTGGGCTCGGCCTGGCGGGCAGGAGCCTTCGCCACGGAGGGAGCCGCCGCCTGTGCGGGGGGCGTCACCTTAGATGCCGCATCAGTCATCTCCACGTCATGCGATTGGCCAGAGCTATCTGCCCCGGCGACCTTCGCTGGCGGGGCGGTGGAGTAGGTTAGCGAATCATCCCAGACCTTGGTCTGGAGAATCTTTTCGGCCTTCACCTTCGCGTCCTCGTCGGGTGGATACATGGTCTTTTTGTACAACATGCCCAATGTTTTCGCAGCATTGGCCGCACTCATGACGCGGTGTAGCGTCCACGAGATGTCCACGGCCGCGCTGGCGAGAGCCGGGAGCGCTACCACAGCCCTGTACTTGTTCGCGGGTGCGCCGGAATTGCCGACACAGTGGTCGCCCCAGAAAGCGAAATCCGCAGGAACCACGATCAAGTTCCTCTTCATCGCTGCCCTGATGAACGTCGTGATGACGCCGAGCATGTTGGTATTTCGAGCAGGCTGAAGCCATGACGCAACCGAAATGAGGATCACCACATTCGATCCAGCCCTCCTCACGGATTCAAGCCTTTCCAGGGTGGTGTGGATGAGGGTTTGCGCGTTGCTCTTAATGACCGACACCTGCTTTTTCTCATCCCAGTCGGCCAGGTCATGGAGACGGGTCGCAAAAATGCAGGTGTCATACTCCATGGCCCCCCTTCCAACCGCTTTTTCGCGGTCATGAGTGAGCCGTGTGGCCTCTTCGACCATGGTGGCGATGGGGATGTGGTAACCACTTTCCCCGTACGGGCAGTGGAATTGGATCTTCGGGGTGGACCCCTTTCGCGGCCCGCTGTCGGTGGACCGGAGAGTGTCCAGTTGCGCACTGAATTCATCCGCCGTGATGTACGAGCCCTTCTTGGACTTCCCGCGCGACGCAAAGCAAAGGTCGTAGAAGACAAGCACCTGGGCATTGGCCTTAATCGTTGGCTCCTCCAAGTATGTGGGAGGCCCCCAACCCGCTGCCATTGCGGCGAGGACACCGGTGACTCCGGTAGTGCTCATAGGCAGGAGGCCCTTCAACACCGACGGTATAGTCGGAACATCAGAATCAATGCATGTGAGGGCGAATTCCGGGAACACGGTCAGGATGACGTTCCTGAACATCTGGTTTCCCCAACCTATCCACTCTTTTTCGAGGGCGTTCTGGTCGTATGTAGTCAGATGAGAGGTCTTGGGCCTGCTCAGGCTAGGGAGCACCTCACTCTCGGGGTTCGCGATCCATTCTTGTTTGTACTTCCCGATCATCTTGTCGATGTCAAGAAACATGGTAGATGGCGCCAGATGCTCCTCCATGATGTAACCCGGGTATTTCGGGTAATCATTTTCGAGCGCAAATGGGATCGACGATCCAGCCTCTTGCACCTTCACAGCGTATGTGTTGCTGACGAGGCGATGCCTGGCGAACTCCGGGCTGAATCCACCAGTCTTCGTGGGGGTGCTAGGAGCAGCCAATCGCTCCAGTTCGCGCTTGGTCGCGCCAATCTCCCCGATAGCATTGGGTTGGAAGAAGGCGCGCTTCCTCCAGGAGAGCGATGGAGAGCAGGGGTTAACCTCAATGTAAGGGTTGAACCGTTGCAACTCGACGTCTCCATTTGCGTAACATGTGGAGAACCCCTCACCACCCGTGATCAGCTCCAGGTCATGGGAGAACTTGATGGCGAGAGCAAAAATGGGTGCCCGAGCCAACATGAGACGCCGCGTTTTATCTCCGCGGGGGTTGTCACCGCTGGCAGCATCCACAGGCAGCATGAAAGAAAGATGAGCCCAGACTCCTTGGCCGTAGTGCGCCCACGGGGTGTACCCGAGCGCTTGGCTGTATACCAGCGACGTCCAAATCCCGAGTTTGTCCTCGGACTCTGAACTCACCACCTCTTCATGGGCGATGGAGGCCCAAAGGGAGAACTGGCTGAGTCCGTGTGCCCAGAGCTTGTTCTCAATGCTCCCCTGTTGCCATTGGTTCCAATTCGGGGACTCGGCATCAATGACGGACGAGAGAGAGGGTACGATCCAATATCCCTCGCCTGCCGTGATGCCGTAGTCGTGGGCCACGTTGGTCACCCCGGGGGTGGCGAGCCTCTCAACCTTGTTCCACAGGAAGAACTGGTCAAGCACGGTTGCGACCTTCAGCTCAGAGGTCATGTGCTCCGCAAATGCTCCAAACCCGCCGTAGGCCTCCATGGATGGCAGATGGTCGATCGATCTGCTGGTGGTCCTATCCTGACACATGTCGATAATCTCCTCCAAGGTTCTATCCTTAATGAGGGAGATGCCATCAACAACGATCTCTGGGGGAACGAACATAGCAAGAGGGCGCATTTGTAGCCACTTTCTCACTATGGAAGGCTCGTACTGAGTGAAGCTGCTGATGCCTCCCGTGTGTTGGGAACGGCGCGGATCACCCATGTCATAGCAGTCGGTTGTGAAGCCGACATAGCTCCGATACTGGTTCTGCTTGACCGCCAAGTACTCAGTCCTCCAGTTCTTCTTCAACTCCCCGTCGGCGTTCGTGATGGACGAAGACCACCCTCCTCCGGACGGTCGACAGCAGGGGTGTACTGCCGGGTCGACATCCATCGTCTCATCGAGCCCGAGCGGCGCAATGTGGGCGTGAGGGAGGTAGTGGGTGGCAGAGCCACGGATGGGGATCGCATCGCACAGGATTGCCGCAGCGGTCAGGGCATTGTGCTCAGTGGCGATGAAACCAGAATCCTTGAGCAGGGCGATTATGTTGGCCGCCCTTCCTCTTCGGTAATTTAGGATCTTGGTCCTAACATCCGCGGGAAAGGAATCATAGCCCTCACATTTGACGAGACCATTGATCATGGTCTCCACCTGCTCTCCGGTGATCACATCGCTCAAACGGGCAGCCTTTAAAGCCGCGCGACCGTTGAGCTTGGAAACCCAGCTGTTGAAGCTGTTCTGCATGATGTTGGCCACGGCTTTTACGCGGCCGGTGACAGGGTAGGGGAACCGCAGCGAAGATGCGCTGGAAGGTGTGGGGAGGCTTTTCTCAGCCCCAGCCCTGGTGATCGATCCGCTTTCCGCGGAAGCCATATCACAGAACCCGCGTAGAAGTAGCGGAGGTGGGAAGTGGTCCAAGGCAGCCGCCGGCGGCGGTGCAGGAGGGCGATGGAGATCGCCAGTGGTCGCACAGCAGCGGTGCGTGAAGGTGGTGAAGATCACCAGCAGCCGATCGGCTGTCGAGGCCGGGGTGGAAAGTCCGTCTAGGACACGTCACCCGGGCCAGGGAATGTCGCAGCAGCGGCCCAAAGCGCGAGGCGGGGCGGCTATGTGTAACACTCAGGCTCTCACAGATAGTGAAAATAGAGGAGCTCAATTGGATTTAAAGACGAATAGTACACAATCTCAAGACCGACAATACCATCAAGAATAAGCAAAGATCAAAGCCCCGAGTGTAGGGGAGTCCCATATGGTCTTGAAGTGATCGGAAATGTGCATCGCTTGCCGATGTAGACTTCCGAGGAAGTCGTGCTCAGCTGAGAGAGCCAAAAAGCGACATGTAAACGCATATGAGCATCCCACACTGCATGGCGAGCAACAAGAGAGCACAGGTTCAACAGAGATCGAACACATTCAGCCGAAGATACCATCGAAAATCCTTTCCCAGGCAACATCGTGAAAAGAGAAGTTGTTCTTCCCGTTTCGAAGCGATACAGAGCAGGGTACACAGCGTAATCTGTCATTAGTGCGTTTGTTCACGGCAACAGTGATGACGGTGGCGTGACCGCAAGCTCCAACCTGGCAACTGCAGAGATCAGATCTGTACAGGTTATGGTCATCAATAAATTGGCGGATTTTCTGAACACAGAGTCCGGGTAGGTCGCCACCAAATCCAATAACAATGTCAAATTCGTGATGTATAGCATTCAGGGCAAAGGCAAGAGTAGAGGCAGTAAGCGCGTCGCACTTTTGTCGAAACCTCCTGATCTTGGACCAATCCCTTTTGCAGGAATCCGGGCATGAAGGAAAAATATTGAACACAGCAAAATTATCTCTTTTTCCTTTTAATCCGGGATACGTAGAGATCCCTCCGGTGCTTCCATCATCGAGATCGATTTTTACGACTCTGTGCCCGCGCTGAGGGGGCAGGAGTGGTAACACAGATGAGTCAATGACAACGGTCAGGTTGTCATTCTCAGACGCCCTAATCTCGGTGATTGAAATCCTGCAATCTGAGATGTTGGCGTCATTGATGAAGGAGTTGAACTTTGAGTCATGATCGGATTCAACACGAACCCCCCTGATTGGTGGAAGAGCAGGAGCGGCAGGGGGAATATGCACGGGTTGGGTGGGATGGGAGAGATATGATTGCAGAAACCCCTGCTTGAACATCCCAAGGGTGTGGAGATTTTTGCTCCATACGATCTTGTCAACGCACGCCTTTGTGAGGATGTCGGCTCCCTGATAGTCAGAAGGGCATGCAACGAAACGGAATATCTTGTCGTTGTATCGCTCATTGAGCCACGCGATATCAACCCGTTGGGTACGCGACATGTATCGCATGTTCGGGTTGTTGCCCGTGACGATTATTCTGCACGCGGCTTCATTGTCCTCAAGGACGCTGATGGGTTGTGGGATCGAAGCGTCATATTTGATTTTGCACTTACACACGATTGAGTCCGAGGAGCCGCGACCGATGGCAAAGTACCAGAGAGCGGCGAGCATCATGGCCTCTTTGGAAATGCCGTGATCGAGGGCGACAATTTCGGCCTCGGGAGTAGACTTCGATACGGAAGTTTGCTTCTTGCTCACGGCGGTGATGGGCATGTAGGTGCGGGGGCCAACAAGGCACACAAGGACCCCGGATGTGCTTTTTGCGTCGGTGCGATCACCGGCGAGGTCAGCATCGCAGTAGGTGACGACTTCGATCATATCAGATCGATCGCCAACCCATCCATAGAGGTGTAACTCAATGGTGGAGTTAATGTACGACACGAGCCTGTGGAGCTTCTTGTCGCACAATTGGTTCCACTTCGTGATTCTGCTGGCAAGCGCTTGCACTGGTCGGATTAAATCATAGCGGCCCATACGAGCACCATATAAGATTTTCATTAAGACTTGTGCAGCTGCGTCGCCTAGGACGCCGGGCTTGGCAGAGATGACCTCGATGTCTTCTTTTTGGTCAACAAGCTTGTCAAACTCCGGGTTTACCGGGTTCTCGTCAAATTCAGGCTTGCTCTCGTCGAGGAACGGGGTCTCGACAGTCTGAAGGGCCTTTGGAAATTTCGATTGGCAAAGTTCGAGGTAACGCTCAACACATGCTTGCATGAAGCAAGATTCGTTGTACTTGATGAGGTTGATCTTGGCTTTGCCGCGACATGCGTCGGCAGCAGGCCTTCGGTCCGGCCCAAAACGCATCTCCGGTATAGGCTTTGAGGGAGGATGTCCGACCGTCCAGGCAGTCCTCGGATCGAAGGGCCCATCAACGGTGGCCGATCTGAATTCGTGCTCGCAGCCGAGATATCTCTTGAGAGGACGGGGCTCCTCCATACTGATAACGGAACCTATGAGTCTCCACCCTTCGGCGAGGTTAGCCGATGGGCCACTTTGCTTGAAATCGTCAACATAGACAACGAGAAAGGTCTCAAGTGCAGGGTGACGAAAAACACTGGGCCAGTCGGGGATGGGCACAAATCCAACCTTTTTAAGTTGGGTTTCGCAGTGCTGTTCCCAAAAGCCTCCAGCGTCGGGGTGTCCATAGAGCGCAAGAACAAGGGGGCATACAGGGTCTTGCATGCCCTCCCATTCCTTTGGCCATTGGTCACGGGGAAGGCGTATCCAGGTCTTGGTTCCGCCGAGCAACGCCTGCGTATATGCGGATTCCCCGTCGCTGACTTCAAGCGAGTTTCCTGGCAAAAGTCCGTATGCATCAGCAACCTTTCCCGCCGCCATGGTGGCAGGGCACGAAGTGATTTCGGAAAATAGAGCCCAGGCATTGGACTCGTCCCTAACGTGACACCCCTCGAAGACAACACGGCCCTTGAATTTCCTGTTCGGATCATCCTCAGCAAGCTCGTGATTCTTTTCGACGCATATGTCAAAGATACGACCGACATGAACCTTGGTCCCTTCCCGTTTTGCCTCAGCAGCGACGTCACGCCACTCACGCACCCTGGATTGGTCCCAACAGCCGAGATCCCTAAGCTTCTTCCACTCCTTTTCTAGGGCGGCGAAGGCCTTGGGATCGAGCTTTGCCTCCTTTCGAGGCACAGGGCGAGCGACACAGGCACTGAACGGAGGGAGCCCGAGAAATGGACTGTGACCGGACCCATCGGCCCCACGAGGCATGGCAAACCACTCGGTGCTTCCGGTGGAGGACCACATGTGTGATGGGAAAGTAGCAGATGCAGCGGGGGCACCTTTGTCGGTGCTACCGAATCCTTGCCCCCCTCTTTCGGTGGCACGCGGCTTCTGCACGCATATGACAGGCTCAAGAATAGAGACGCGCTCAAGAATGAGTTGCGCGATTTTGTCTCCCTTCTTGATGAGGAAGTCACAGTTCGAATGGTTGAAGATTACAACTTTGACCTCTCCGGTATAGTCGGGGTCGATGACGCCGGCACCGATGTCAATCATGTGCTTGGCAGCAAGGCCAGAGCGGGGGGCTATTCTCCCGTAACTCCCTCGGGGATGGTGATGGCTAAGCCAGTCCCGATGGTGGCTTTGTCGCCAGCGGGGACTATGTGATCATCGGCCGATTGAAAATCCAGACCAACACTTTCAGGAGTCCCGCGATTCGGGACAGCGACCCCTTCCCGAAGAGGATGGATGTAGAGCGCATGGGGGTCTCTTTTCCATGCAGCGCGGTTGTTGGGCTCGGCGACCGCGACAGGAATCGTAGATCTCTCAGTCCTCCCTCTGTACCAGGATTTGATGATTGTCTGGCACATCTGCTTTGGATAGAGGGCAGTGAGCGGAGTGAGGGACCCCTCAATTCTGGCGTGCGCGAACCCCTTTTCATGATGACACGTTCGGCCCCCGAGCGCGGCGGCGAGGTCGGGAGAGTTCGTAGCGATTCTCCACTGCTTCCGGATGGGCGTCCCGTTCTTGTCCTTCATTCCGAAGTCGCATCCGTCAATATTGACAGTGAGAATCTCAGGATCGTCAAGAAACTTCTTCATGAAGGGTTGAGACCATCCAAGGCAATGACGTGGCCATTCATAGGCAATTCGTCCACCACCCTTCCGCACTTCGTGAGAAACTCGAATGAAGGCCGCGAACATGATTTGGGACTGTCTTCGAGCGTCGTTAAGCTCGGCGGCGAATTCGGGTCCGTACTGAGAAAGGTTGACGTATTGCCAAGTACTCCAAGGTCCACAGGGAATGGAGGACCAAAGATCGCATTTAGGATTCTTCCTAACGATCTCGATTAGCCTCTTAACATCCTTGCCCTTAAGGATATCAAAGGAGCCCTTGTGCACGCGAATGGCATCTCCACCAAATTCGAACATAGTGGCGGAAAGTGCGGAATCGGCTTCGCATGCAAATTCAATTAGGAGTGATTTATTGGAGGTGGCCGGCGCGCCAGGGTGATCGTCGCCAGGCTTGGAGCGAGACTTCTCAACCTCAAGCTCCCTCTCAGTGCTGACATAGATCCTTCGCGCGGTGAGCGACATGGCTCGCCAATCATCGGACGAGATGGAATTGGGCTTCCCCGTCCCGGTGTAGGGACGTTCTTTGCGTTTGGAGGACTGAGGATAATCAATGTCCTCCTTACTTCCCGGTAATGCATCTTCGCAGAGCGGCTTCTTGGGAGAGGGACGCCTCCTTTTGGGCGCGCACCCCTTGTCAAAGAGGATGGTAACCCCGGTCCAGAACTTGTGTGTTCTAACCCGATGGCCGCTGGCATACACATCACGGGAGTCGCGATAGACCTCGTCTTTGGAGTCGAGGAAGTTGCAATGAGTGATCCTGACGTCGTCGAGATCAGCTTGGACCGGCCCCCCTGAAGGCAGAGGACGGGTGTCGTCTCCAAAGAAGTCCTTTCTCGCCTTGACATGGTATCGATGCCAGGACCTTTCTTCTTCAAAGCGCACCCAGTAATCATCCCTTTTGTCAGGGGAAGATCCATCCGAGACGTGACTATCTATGATGTCAGTCTCAGGAACATTGTCAGAGTCAGCATTCTGTCGCCGATTTCGACGATCATCCTCATCGTCTCCATGGTCAAAGCGCCCCTCGTCAAAGCTGAAGGACTCGTCTTTACGGGGCAGAATTTTTCCGCTGAGGTGATCAGGGTCTGATAGGCGATCATGCTTGTATGATGCAATTTCTCGGGTACGAGCCTCATATGCTTTTAGCAGAGGAAACACGAACGGCTCTTCAGCATCGTGGTAGATCTGTTTCACTTGGTGGATACTGGGTCGAACAACTCCAGCCTGAAAATGCTCGAGGTCAGCAACATAGTAGTCGCCCTTCCATTTCCCTCCAGGTTCGAACCGATAACCAAGGAAAACACCAGGTTTGGCTACAGGGGCGAACTTGGGAGCCTTATAGTGATCGTGTTCTTCGCCGGGAACAGCGGGAGCGATACTAGATTCTTCCTCAGCGAAGTCAGCGAGGGGGTCGTAGTCACAGTCACGCAGAGCTTCCTCGATTTCTTCTGCTGACATGGGTTCATAGTCATCATCAGAAAGAGGTGCGTCTTCCCTTGAGGTTTCGCCCCATTTCTCGAGAGCGTGGACGTCGACCTGAAAATAGGTTTCGCCAATCCAATCTTGCGATTGATCATCTCTAGGATCACTCAGGTTTCTCCACGTGGTTGACTGAATAGAGTCATTTTCACCGTTGAGATATTTAATGATGGTGAGAGTTTCGTCAGCGAGGAATTCAACGTCGATCGGGCAGTTGGAGCCCCTTGGATCGAAGAGTTTCTTTCTGGGTGTCCGGTGTATACGGATAACACACTCGTTCTCTTCGTCTTTGCTCCAATAGTCATCGTCGGCAGGCTTATTTTGATCTTCGGGGGCGTTTTTGATCCCCCCCTTTTCAACTCGACGCGGCTTGGGGGCGACGGGGAAGAAATCAACCAAGCAACCGAAGGGAAGAAGCTTGCCGTTGAAAGGAAGGGGGGCGTGTCTTTTAGACCACGCGCTTCCACCTCCCCGATTCTCGATGTTCCTAGCGACGGCAAAGTACTTTGTTGCGTAGGGCCACCATCGGGCTTCTAACCCGGCTTGACGTAAAAGCACACGTGCACCATGAAGGACTAATTTGACTTTGTTTTCAATGATGCCGTTGGTCTTTGGCATTCCCGGAGTAGACCATTCATGTATCCAGCGCAGTTCTTTGCAAGCACTGACAAGTTCTTTAGCTTGATCAGTGTGCATCATCTTGATGTCATTTTGAGGCCCTGCGAAGCGGTTGAAAGCGTCAACGGTGTTAGCATCAGAGCGGTTCATGACAGGCATGACATCGATCCACGAAGTGGCGAGATCATAGAAAACGATGGCGTCGGCCTCGCCGTTGATGCCCCTGTCACGTAGCCCTCGCAGAACCATCGTGTCGGCGGTGACTAAGTCGCCAAAGTCTTCGGCTCCATGACCAGCCGCGCCCTTCTTCCGGAACAGCCTAACATTCTCCATCTTGGCACGCTGGCAATGCGAGCAAAAAGGGTTCTTGGGAAGATGAGTCATCATGTGGCGGAGGGTCAAGGCGTCAGCTCTCCAGTCATCGGCGCTACGCAGGGGGCCGTGGCCTTCAAGTTCGACGGTTTCCTCAATTGGATCAGAGGCAGGAGGATCAGGGTCGGGTGGGCCAGGATGGCCTTCGGGTACAGAAGGTATGTCCTTTGTTCCCTCTTGGATGACATCCCCGGAAAGAGCAGAAGGAGCGGGAACAGCAGGAATGTCAGGGTACTGATCGGCCACCGGAGAACTGAAGTTACAACGTGAGGCAGGCAAGTACGGGACGTTGTTCAGCACGTCGAGCACAATTTCCTTGCCATCAGGTCCTTGAAGGACGGGAAGCTCACCTGCGGGCCAGGTGAAGGTATAACCTTGCTCCATACAGCGTTTGCCGATTGAGATAAGCGATGGCGTGTTCTGCATGACGTGGGCATCAATCACCTCGCCAATGTCCTGCATATCAGCAGCAATGCTTCCGAGGGTCGACGCCGTACCGTTGGCGGTCTGCAGGGCATGGGTACGCCCAGTTTTCCTCACCAGACTCTGCTCTCCGGCACTAAGTTCGTTCAGTCCAACAAGGTCGATGGGGCAGCCTGTATCAGCAAGCCATCGGATCGATCGTTCGTGCCAGGAGCGGATGGAGTGGAGGACATGCGCGATGCTCTATACATCATGCGCCGTCGAATCGGTTTAGATTCGAGGTATTCGCCCTCCTGATCAATGGCGACCTGCTCCTGCATGGAGAGTGCGCGGAGAATGGCCTTCTCACTTTGCCGTTCAATGGTGATCTTTGAAGCGTTCTTGAACTCCCCAGAGTGAGTATATGATGGATTCCTGGATTTCTGAGAAACATGAGAAATCTGCTTCATAAGGTTGTTATCGGAAACGACGATATACTCAATCATGGCGGAGTCATTGATCTGAACTGTCGGGCTGCGATCGTCGTTGTAGACGTTCGGACGCATAGAGGCATTCCACGCGGCACGCTTAACAGGATCAGTGTATGACCAAAAAGTAGTTTTCACGTCGCCGGTAAAACCGATAGGACAGAACATCCTATTCCGCGAAGTGTGAGAGGTGATTGGAAGGTCCTGGATAACCCGTCCGTCGGGGATGGAAACGGTACGTCTCCACACCACATGCTGTAGCTCGGGGCCTCCACCAGAGGGTCCCTGAAACATGCAAGCCCGGTGATCGGTTCTAGACCACGCCTGTGCATCAGCAGGAGGAGAGCGGTCGGGTGTCCTGTCAGAAAGGGCACCCGTCAGGCCACCAGATTCGCATTTGGTCGCTGGGCATGCGATAGATATTCCCGGCGAGGCCTGTGGGTAACGGCCCGCCCCTCTCAGAAACCCTCGTCAACCCCGGGTGCGGGACTGTCAATTCGCCCATCAGGATAGGGATTCGACGAATCACCCCCCTGCTCAGTAGCAGGGGCACTGGGCTTCCTGGGAAGCGGAGCTAGGTCAGGAGGGGGCTTCTCATGCTTGTACGTGCACTTTGGACGCGTGCACTTGCCGACGTTTAGCCACTCTCTGCAGTACCCAGGGTATATGGGACCGTCGTTATCGCGGGGAGAATTCGGCTTCTCCTCATGGTGCGCAAAGCGGCAGTCAGAACCTCGCCTACATTGCCCCTTCTGCCAATCATGACAGACTCCAGGGGTGGCAGGATGCTCATGGCGGCGATCTCTTCCTGGAGAAGGGCGCTCCCTGCTACTCCGCCTGGGGTCATCAGATCGCGTCTTTCCGCGATCACGATCACTTGATCTCGCGTCCCCTGTCTTGCGAGTATCCCCAAACGGCGAAGGACGGCGCACCCCAGGAGCGGCGGCATTCGGGTTGCGATCAGCATGCGGAGATCGGGAGTACATTCGATCCTTTATCTCAGAGACATTGTACCTCGTCCTCCACCTCGACACAGCGTTGCGAGCGGCCCTCATGATCCAGTCGTAATTCTGCACGTCTGGATTACGATCCCAGTGTTGCACGTCAGGCATCAAGCATGGTGAGTGCCGAACTTGCTCAAAGAAAACATGCTGAAGAACATGGTGATCAATCGGTGCGGTGATTCCGCCCAGGAGTCCTTCCCATTTGTCAAGGAATTTCTCAAGCTGAGGCTCGCCAGACCCGGCAGCTCTGCCGAGGGATAGGCGAAGAAGTTCATTCGTACGGATAGACTGGCTCCCGACTTCATCAGGACGAAGGTACTCAATGAGACAGAACAGGATCTGACGGCTTTTCAGTCTCGTCCCCCTTTTCACCTGAGCCTCTTCAGTCAGCCTGCTGATCTTGGCAACAATAGGTTTCGATGTGATGCACTTTCTCAGTGCAGCGTTGAACTTATTGTCAAGGATCGGGTAGAGGCACTCCCCATCAAGCTCCTCTATTGTGCTGGCGTTCTCGACACTCATGACCCAAGACATGGCATATGGCGAGTCATAGCTGAATGCGTTACTCACGATTTCTCTCGTGGAAATGATCCAGTCTCGCAACTCATGCGGTGCGGGCTCTTTTTCGAGCTCTATATTGGCGCACTTGTTCGCCTCGGATGGCAACGAAGTTAAGGGCGGTCGAGTAGCCTGCCCAAAAACGTGGGGAGGTAAAACGCCGTCTCTGCCAATGGATATGGCACACAGAGAGCAACTCCCTGACGATGGCGGGCAGCACGCGGCACACAGAGAAGTGCGGCACAATGAACAAGTTTGGAAGCATGGAGGTGTCCCGGGGATGCTGGTCTTGACATTTATATTGCATCGAGGGCAGACCCTCTCCTCAACGGAAGATTGGCGAAGATCGGGAGCTCCAATACCGCCGACGCCACCGGCGCCATGCACACCCTTACCGAGTCCTGGCGGAAGAGAGAAACCAGTTGGCCCGCCAGAGTTATCCTGTACTCCGTGGTGAGGCTGTGGATTCTGCTGATTTGTCACAGCAGCGTCAGGTCCATATCTCCCGCGAATGACTCCCTGAGACGTTCCATGCTCAACTTGACCGGTGAAAATCCCCCCTGTAGGGGAACATCCGGGATACGTGTTGGTGGTCCCCCTCGGAACTGCTCGCCCGACTACGGGCGAAGACATTGCCCTTGGTGGCATTGGCCCGGCAGCTCCAGCGTGGGAACAGAAACCAGAGTTCCCTTGGTGCGGTTCAGGACTCCGATGTGACGGATCTCCACGTGACGGCCCGGATCCAGGATCAGGAGCAGTGCCATCACGCTGATTATGATCAGGAACGCAATCAAATCCTCCAGGCCCCGCACTGGGACCGCGATGCTTAGTTTTCCCGTCGGGATCAGCTCTCAGACAACCGAGGCAAATAGGTCGAACATTCGACCCAAAACGGCGCACATCGTCAGGTGAAGCAATGTGTTGATCGCAGTACTCGTCCTTGCATATGAGACACCTCACAAGTCCGTGTCTCCCCCCTCTTCCCCTGCATGCGCGGCATCTAGGAAATTGATCGCTGCACTTGAAACACGAGTTACAATCATGGTCAAAGCAGTCTTCGCAGACTGACTTGCCGCAGCTTCGGCATGGATAGCGAGGTTCCCGATGCTGTGGATGCCCGGGCTCTTCATGAGCACACCTGGCCCGATTATCAGGGGCAGCGCCGGCAGCCCGAGCAATGGCCCTCGTTCTAGAGGGATCCCTGCCGAAGATGGGGGCTGATGGTGACGGTAGGGGTGGCCCCGAAGGAGGTGGAGGCGGAGGAGGCCTCGCCGAGCTGACGGTGCGAGCATCACGAGGAGGAGAATCTCTAGGAGTCCTTCCCTGGGTTAAGGGAATAGTGTCTCCAGATTTCTCCCATGATCCCGTTCCGATGGTTGAAGCAGCGCCAGCACTTGAAGATCCGCAGGCAGCGGGAGGTTGTTCCCTCATCTCAGCAATCTGCATGTTGATCTCATTGACTCTCAGCACAAGCTTCATAAACTGCTCTTGCATGTGCCTCGGATTGGGACCTAAGCTTTTGTCATGAAGGTCCTTGACGCACCTAGTAATACGGGACAATTGAAGCTTGAACTCCTCCTGTTTCTGTGAGTTCTCATTGAGGGCTCCGGACACCCTATCACTGAACTGCTTCAGGTCGGTCGCAGGAACGAGATGCTGAATATACGTCTCGACGTTCCCACGGATGGTTCTCTCCCTTGAGATGGTTCCCTCAATGTCGATGACACTGCGAGAGTTCGCCTCAACTTCGTCTTTGATTTTCCGAACTTCAGCCTCAAGGGCCCCGATCTCAGAGAACCTAAGGAGCTGGACCTTGACGTTCTCAAGCGATTCGGCTTGCTCGCGAAGTTCAGCAGCGGATGTGACGATCGAGTCAGATCTCTCATCATACACCTTGAAACGCTCATTCGTCTCCTTCTCGCTTCGGGCGGCCCACTCATGAAAATCACGGAACTTAGCCTCGTGTTTTGAGAGAGTTCCAGCAACGGCAGAGAAGGATGATTCAACCTTCTTCTCGAAGGCGTCAACACGGTTATTGATCTTCTTGATCTCACCGACGCAAGCGTTGATATCATCCCTACATGAACGAATCTCAGTTCTGCACCCCTGGATCTCGGTCTTGCACCCCTTGACCTCGTTGTGGATCGCGAGAAGCAGTCGTTGAAGCTCAGATGCAACAGGATGGCCGCCACTTGTGGAAGCAGACGGAGCAGGGCGACTATCAGCGTCATGATCTCCGCGATTATTGTCTTCCCTGTCGGGAGTGCAGCCCGGAGTTCCGATTTGGAAGAATGCGGGAACGAGGGAGTCGTAGACCGGTTGATTCAAAGGAAGCCCTCCATATCCAGGGGCAGCAGTGCTAAGTCCAGGTCTCCGGTTCCTAGGCGTAGAGTTAACCCCGTCATCAGTCTCCTTCTCGGACATCGGGGCATTGGAGCTGAGCCCAGACCCCGCAGAGTGGATAGGAACGTCAATAGGGTCGTGATGAGCTGGGGGATTAGATCGCAGTCGCAGAGCAGCTTCACGTCTCTCGGGTGACTCAGAGCTCCTCTTTGTAGCTCGTGAGTCAGTGCCGGTTTGTCCCGACACATTATCAAATGATGATGATCCGCGAAGTTGAGCTTGATCCGGATCAGGTTGAGTGAGATCAAGCCGTTGAGCAACGTCACCATTGAGTGGCTTAGGAGAAAGTACTTTGGCAACGCGGCTCGGCGGGAGCGATGTAGTTCGTCTCTCTGGTGTGATCTCGGCCTCATCGATTACATCAAGGATCCCAGGAATGGTTTCATCATTTTCATTTCCTCTCCTGGGTGGCTGATGGAAGGGGATGTCGAGGAGGTCAAATGGAGTAGAGCCAATACCAGGTGTATCCTGCTCGGATCCATCGCTGGTACGGTGGCTGGACTGCTCCTCGAGGTCGATGACGTCGGGGGCGGACTCTTTTCGAGTCTGACGCCGATTGAACGCCGCGAAGAGACCGGCATGGCTTCTTGACGAAGAGGAGGAAGGATTTGGGCCTGCTGTTTCGCGGCCCACATCCGATCGATTAGTACCTGATGTCCGATTTGGCGGATTTGAGCCCGCGTTGTAGCGGTTCGCATCCCGACCTCGGGTACCTGAGGAAAGCGGTGGATTCGGACCAGCGTTGTAGCGGTCCGCATTCCGGTCGCGGGTACCTGACAGGTGAGATGATACTGCATCAGGGATGAAGTCCATATCCGCCGGACTGGGGTGATCGTGAATGATGTCAATGTCGGATGAACCTGAGACGGGAGGAGGGCCAGCTATTTGCGGCCAATCCTCAATCGCCCGTTTGCCCACCTCGGGTTGGGCCGAACCTGCAACATGAGAGGGGGGAAATCTTCAATGGGGTCATTTTCTCCATCATGAGGAAAACCCTGAGTAGGCTCATGCGAGGGCAGGGCATCAAAGGATCTGTCAATTCGGGAAGGCTGAGACCTCCAATCAGCATCAAAAAGGGATTGAAAATCCAGATTCCCAACCGAAACGGGGGCACCCGAGTTAAAGTCGAGCCGACCGAAATCAGGCGGTGTAGCCTGCGATCCACTGCCGAGGAGTTGGTCAAACTGATCCCATGTAAGGGACCATGATTGAGCCGGCTCCGGATGAGCAGCATGATGGACAGCCCGGTCCTCGATCTGGAGCGCCACGAACGGAACAGTAGGCGAAATCGATGAGGGCACCTGATTTGGAGGAACCTCAGCCTCTTCTAGAGGGGGTCCGTCCTCGATCTGGAGCACTGCCGCCGGGATAGGGGCCTCCGCATCCTCATCAAACACAACCTGAGAAAGGATCCAATCGTCCGTGATCACCCCGGGATTGGGCTCTGCGCCCACCATCGGGGGAATGGGCCACAGCCGGCTGTCTAAGCCGGGGGCAGCAGGCGCGGCGTTGCCGCGAAGGGCGTTGGCCTCGTCGTCCACGAAGCCCGGCCCACGATGAGAAGCTCCGGGGGACGCCATTGCTCGTACAAGTAGGCGATGGGAGCAGGTAGCGGGTCACGTCCCGCAACCGGATCACCAGCCCCAGCTTCTAGCTGGTACGGCTGATAACCTGCGGTTTTGGGCGAACACGAAGTAGCCCAGGGAATCAAAGAGGTACACGTGGTTCACGAAGTACCAAAAGAACCCAGTCTCAAAGCACAATGTAGAAGGTGCCGGTGACCAGATTGTGGGAGTGACAGTTAGTGAAGATCAAGTTTGGGGAGGTTAGGAAACTGGTAGAAGAAGGTAAAGACAAGGGTCGGGCCCGGGAGCACCTCGGCGACCTGCCGCCCACCTCCTAGTGCCGAACAGCTGGAACACCACGGACCTTTTCCGCGATGGCGCAGCCAATCGCCGCACTATGGCGAACGCACGCAAATCCAAGGAAGTCCCGACGGGGGATCCAAATCTTGAGCCAAACGGCCATTCGGCCGTTTTGCCACATGAAGAAACAACACGTGAACAAAACACAAAAGGGAAACCAACAGGAACACTACCATTTTGGGGTACCCCTAGTTTGAAACACGCAAGAAAAACCTGGGGACAAACGCAAACTTGTCACCAGATGTCACCCAGCAAGGTTAATTCCAATATCTTGTGCTATCAAACAGCGACTCCAATAGGAATCCCGCATTTGTCACTAAACGCAATACCCAAAAACCGAAGCCCGTAAAGCTACTACCCCATTAATAGTGTTCATTGCTCCAGTCGCAAAGTTCATTGCAATTGGCTTCAATGTTCGCCATGTTCTGTTTGTGCCAGGACCAGCTCAAAGTTATCTTTCCCCCTTCCACAACTCCATGTATGCAATATTTGGCCACAGTGGCCCTCCAAAGTGGTCAAATGTTGCTATACATTATCTACATGGCTTGTGTGGGTTGCTTCATTGGCTTACGATGCCAAGAGCACAACTTCGCACCCCGCTTGGATCGAGCCTGGCAACCCATGCGCGGAGTGTTCTCTACTGTTTGCAATGGTCAAGTACCAAACTCAAAGCACAACAGTCGTGCACTCCCTGCAGCTTGCCATGAAACCTGACAATCACCTCACGATTTTATTATTTTTGGTTAGACATATGGCTGCGCGTCAAAATAAGTATCCAAAATGGAACCCTGGTAAATGGAACCAAGGACTAACACCTACGGTCCCCTAGTTTGGAGCGACCTTGGAGACTCCCCAAACGCGGCCGAAGCGCGGGCTTCAATCACCGCCCGGGACAAGGTGCATGCAAGCTCCTGCCAGACGAGCGATTGTTTTTCCGACAGTTTCCTCGCGAGGCTCGGTAGTCTTGGGGGTGGGTTAAAGGGAAACCTAGAGGAAAACCCAAAACTGCTACCAGAACCCCATAAAAAAACGAGCAATACAGCCCCTTGATATTGGCCGGCGGCTGTATGGAGTTGCTCTCGTATGGCTGGGTTATTTGTTCAGAAAAAGCTGGGAAAAAGCAAACGCGATATGAATACAGCATATTACAGCATCAGGGCTTGAAGTGTTGTCCGTTTTGCTGTGCTGTTCCCCATGTTCCCAGTCTATTACCCACCCGAATCTCAGCTGATTGTTCTTGTGGTGTGTCCTTGTTTTGTTCGCTCAGGGGGATCAGACAAATATATGAACAAAACATCATCGCACGCAGTGTCCAATGATCAACCGTGTCATCTGCGAAATCGCTGATGTACAAACAGCTTCACAGGCAAGGATAGGTCTCCAGGCTACTTGTTCACGCTGCTTTGTGCTGCTGTCGCCGAAGGCGGCCAAACCAAAACTCTCAACCGCACCAAGATTGACCGTCATGCAAGAGCATAAACTGGTAGAGCAACAGAGACCAACAAACCAACAATCACACACACACACACATACACGCACACACTATGATTGAAGCAAGAAAATAAGTCCAACGACATGACCTCGGAACAGTACAGTGTACAAACAACTGCAGTTGCAAACGCAAGTGCCAACACAAAAGTAAAGAAAACAAGACAAGGTTGTTGCATTGCTACAATCAGGTCGAGGGGATGAGCTGATCCACTGCGAGGACATAGCGACAGCGGCTTCCAATCCAAAGCAAAGCCACTTGTTTAGTTCTTAGTCTTTGGGTGATGCGAGAAAGAAGTGGGCGAATGATAAACAACGTACGGCCTATTCCTGGGTTCATTCAAACGACATGGTTCGAATTATCCTGAAGTGGTTACAGGAAAGCCACCGCGACCAACATGTCTTTTTCGGGTCTGGCTTTGTTTTGGGGTACCCCCCCCATTGTTGGTGGTTTTTGAAGGAAACCAAGAGGGACACCGTGTGCCAGTTTGGGGCTCCCCTTAAACACGACGCACAGCCCCGAGAAGGGACCCTACCAGCCTGCAGCTGTTCCTGCTGCCGCGTGGCGCGGCTGAGCATCTCTGCAGCCTCGAAGTTTGACGGAGCCTCAAAGCCTCTCCATGCATTGTTGGGGTGCTATCCATTTTGAAAGTAAGGTCACCTACTTTACCTTGTTGAGGGCAATGTCCCGTTTCTGAGGGTCCAAGTGTCGAACCATGGCCATACACGCACGCAGAGGGGGGACACAGGGTGCCCAAAGTTGATTCCCTTCGATTCGAGCTCCGGCCGGGGCCCTGGCCTGCCCGCGCATCAAGTAGCCATCGCTGTCCTGGACACAGCCGGCCGAAATGCAAGCGGAAAACCAAGCGGAAAACCGGAGAGCGCCATGAAAGGATCCGATTCCTTCTTTCGCAAGACATGGGTCTGTCGTGGCATTCCTTTTGGCTTCCCCCTTAAAACCACACATTTTGGCCGGTCGCCCAACAAAAAAAAAAAACGGCCGCTCCGAACACCCCCGGTTTTACCGCTTTATTTGGGTTCGAACCGACTTTCGCCGCCGCCCCCGAAAACCGTCGCCTGGAAGGTGCCGGCGATCACCGCCACCAGCTTGAGGCACTCGGAGCAGGCCTTGGCCACGCGGAGCTTGGCGGAGAGCTCCCGGCACAAGACGCCTCGATCCGATTCGACTCGACGCGAGGCAAAACGCGCAGTTTCATGCCCTGGACAAAATGGGTCAAAATGCGTCCACGTCATAGATTCTCTTTAGAACCAGGGGAAATACACCTTGTTTGATCTTCTTTGTCTTTTTTGGCAAATGGACGCATATCGAAGCAATTCGAAGCGATTCGAGGAAATGATCCGCGGGTTCCAAGGTTGGATTGATGGGAAGGGCTTGAGAAGAATGGCGAGAAAGTGTCAAATATGGTCAGTCAAACTGAATTTGGGGCAGCCATTGCAGCAGACCAGTCACTAGAAATGATTGGCCACCAAAGGCCATTAATCCACGCTACGGCCTGAATGTATGCGACAATATGGGTTGGTCTTTACAGGGGGCCTCAAACATAGTTGGTATCCTTTTGGTTTGCCTCTAGAATCAACTACAACGGGTACCCTCGAAGGAGGCAGACCCATGTATGAACCCCTGGTATATATACTATATACGGATATGTAGCATCAGCCTTCATTACAGGTTTGTGTGGGCTACAGGACTTTTAAGCTTCTCCTACAACTCCATCCAACCAAATCGAACCATGTACGGGCAACAGGGTTTTGGGCGCTGCTCATCTTGGGCCGGCACGGGGTGGGATGAGGCGTTGGGCATTTTTCGCTGGGCGCATCGACCCCCGCTTCTTCACCTGATTGAAAGCTGGCGTTTTCCTTGCCCAAGCCTTCCTCCATTCTGCCTGTCTCCCTTCATGCAGCCTTCAGGTGTGGGGAATCACCTATATGAAAGTTGCTGACGGTCAACCTGACAGGTTGCTTGAGAACACCATCTGAACTACTGGTGGGCAACATTCACCGGTTGGTGGTTTATGAGCAGTCATGGGGCTTCAATCATTCCAACCCGAAGTTTTTTCCAGTGACTCAAAGTGAAGCAAACAAAAAAACATTCTATAACTGGGCCTAACTCTAATCATGGGGTGTTTGTCTTGGTGGGTTGCTGGCACTTGTTTCTGGTTTTCGGTGTTGGGTGTGTTTTGTGCTTTGTGTTTGTTTGTTGGTGGGTTGCAGGCGGTGCTGGTTTTCGGTGTTTTGTTGGTTTCGTTGGTTGTGTGGCGGCCCTGGCGGCTCTTGGTTTAGATCATTGCCTGGGTATCGGTTTGGGGAGTAGTCTCCGATTGGCTTTTGGTGGTCGTATTTTTGGGTTGTCATATCTTGTTTCAAGCGGACCATCCTTGACCTCCCAGGCCCAAGAGACATGGAGCCATTCCTGGAGGGGCTTGGGTTCATGTTGCCGACTGCACTGCCAGTTTCAGAGGTGTCATACTGTGGGTGGACAAATGTAAAATGTGTCCTAAGTCTACCCTACCCCAGACCCAAGGCACAAAACAAAACACCTTTCTGCCCTTCCGCTCACATCGCCCGTCTCTCTCTGATCGGGAAGCCCATCACCAGCTCCAGGGAGAAGACCAAGCCGCAGCCTCACGGAGGAGACGCCGCGAGGAATCGGCCATTTGCATCAGGAGGGTTTTTTTGCCACCGTTGAATGATCGACCCCCCGGTAGTCAAGGATTCCTCTTTGGGGTCGCCAATTTTCTCAGTGGCAAAAAGACCCCCCTGATTTCAGTTCGCCCACAGAATCGGACGCCGGTCCGATTCCCAGGGGCTTCAAAATTGGATTCCCAAAAAACGGGGTACCCCCCAAAAAAGGAGAGCCACCCCAGGAACGCCCAAGATGTTCATTTGCAGAGGAAACTTCTCTCCCCAAAAGATAGGGACCAGCGATTGAGTCCGATGGTCTTTGAGGGATGTCCGCCAACGTTGCTCGGCGTGTCGGACACCTGAGAGAGGATAGAGGATACCCCCCCCTAACCCCCCCGCCCGCCCAACATCTGATACGTGGGGGGGGGGCCCACGTACCGCGCGGTAATTTGATGACGTTCCACTAAACGCAGTCTTCGGGGAGCCGGTGTCGCAAAACAGCGGTCCCAGGCTCCATTCCCCCTGCCGGCTCTTTGCTGGTTTGGGTTTCCTGCCTCCTTTTGCCGAAAATCTGGGAAATAGTGGGGAGCAAAGGGGAAATGCAAGGAAGTGCAAGGACATGAGGGGAGGAAATAGGAAGTGTCGACATGACAGGAAAGCAACGGGACATAAAGGGGAACTGAAAGGGACATGAAAGGGACAGAAATGAAAACAAGGGGAGTGCAGGGGGAAGGAAAGGGAAACAAAGCACAAGGGAACCAATCGGCACGACGGGAGATGTAGGGAAATGACTCGCAACGAAAGAACGGGACCGCAACGAAAGAACGGGACATACATGGAAAATGAAGCGGACATACCGAGAAAATGTCAGGGACATGAAGGGGGAGTTGAAATGAATGGAAGGGACATGACCAGGACATCATGGGAAACGTGAAAAGGACTTGAAGGGGAAATCAAGGGGAAAGCCAGTAGTGAGATGACAGTTCAGGGTCATGAAGGGGCAGTGCCCGGACATCGAGGCCACTCAGGGGGGACGTGACGCTGCAATGCAGAGAGAGAGAGAGAGAGTAGGTCCTCCAGTAGAGAGGTTAGAATTACGGTACCCTTTTTCTGTAGAAGGGCGTGGACAGGAAGGAGACAGGGAGACAGAAAGAGACAGAGAAACAGAAAGAGAGAGAGAGAGAGAGACAGATATATATAGAGAGACAGAGAGAGGGAGATTGAGGCGAGAGAGGATCGGGAGGCTGGGGAGCAGAGGGACGGAGAGAGGACGACAGAACACACGAGGGGAACAAGGGAGACAGGAAGAAGGAGAAAAGGGAGAGGACAATGTCGGCGGACGGAGCCGGAGGCTCTAAAGTTTATTGAGTTCCCCCGTGTCCCTTCCAAATCAGTGATAGACTTAGACTGCTGCAAAAAATGGCCGAATCTCAAGTTCAGCTCAGTTGGATTGATTTGTGGAGTGGGGCCCTGCACGAGTTGACTCATTGTCCATTCTGTTCAACTGTTATTTTCAACAGCCGGATCGAGGTTTTCCGGAAGGTTCTTTTTTGAAAATGACTCGGGACCCGAGTCAAACCGGGGTATCGATAACACAACGAAGCACATGGAATCCAGAATCTGTCCTAGGCACCAGGTCGCTGACCCTGTCCCCCACCTTATCTACCGCGATCTCAGCCCTCATCTCCTGACCAAATCCTGACCCAAACTTCAGCGCAACCCCGGCGGATGCTCGGTTCACAAGCGCCCCTGGGGCAACCGGTCCAAACAAAGGGGGGGCTAGTTGTCCCACTTCCAAGAATGAATGCTGAGTCATGTTTCTATATATGTATATATATTTTAGTTGCCCAAATGACCCCAGAAGGTAAACATTCCATATATGCAAATACATATGTATACATCTATATATACAAGTTGTAGATTATGGGTGGCTTGAGATGCCAAGAGGCCGAAGGACAAATCCACCAGCGTGTCCCAGGACCGCTGCTTCCACATGTAGCTCCTCCAGCACAGGGACTTTCCAAAGCCCGGAAGAGGTGCATCTTAAGACGGCTTTTTGGCCCCCTTTTGCTGGTTCAAAGGTGGATCCTGATTTCCGATAGTCCGCAATCTGTTGTGGGACATGACGGATTGCAAACCACGAAACCATCTCTAACGGGGATGGATCCTAATCTGCAATCCAAGGAAAACACAAAACTGACCTGGGTGTGATTGAACCTGGCAAAATTTTGAGCCACACCCATACGGCTTTTGAACCCTAGTAACATGTCAAACAAAGCGGGAATCTCGCCAGCTCTGAGGGAGTCAACTTGTCTCACTTTTGGAAAAGAGTCCAAGCCTCTTGGCACTATTGTCT
This sequence comes from Effrenium voratum, assembly GCA_963377175.1. Lineage (NCBI taxonomy): Eukaryota > Dinophyceae > Suessiales > Symbiodiniaceae > Effrenium > Effrenium voratum. The sequence continues at coordinate 908,588 of CAUJNA010000158.1, forward strand.
CGCGAAAAAGTATAACAACCTTTTTGGGGCGAACTTGGTCCAATTTGTTGAAATACACGCCCATGGCCCAAATCCCGTCTTTTTCACTTCTGAGCGAATGGCCCAGCAAAAGTGACCAAACTTGTTGCTTTCCACTAAATATGGGTTTTCCTAAAAAGTACAAAAATCAGGGTTTCCCAAAATGTACATCAGGAAGTGAAGTGTTTCTGAACAACCAAACAATCAGCATCCGTTTGTTTCCCTTGGACGTGCCGAAGCGCGTCCTGCTTAGGCTCAAAATGTTGTAGCCTGCCCATCCGCGGATTCAAACGCTGAGAAACCAATTTTTTGGAAATTCTCGAGGCAAAGAACCATCTTAAACTTTTAGTGGGTGGCGAATGTGCGGACGAATTATGATTTACCCGCAGTTTTCTACTGGATCTGTGGAAAATGCGATGTCGCCTGTGGCTGGCTGGCTCTCCTGAAGTCTTCTGCCAGGCCAAAGTCCCGCAACATCTCCACGCCGCCAAAGCAGGACCAAAACAAGGCCTGACGTCCATGTGATGCGTAGGTTTCATCCATTTTGTGTTTCCTGGGACCCGGACAAATAACCCAGCAGCACCGATTCCCTTCAAGCGTCGCCTGGGGCAAAAAGAAGAAAAAACAAGATATTTCCAGTAGCACCGATTTCCTTCAAAGCCAACGAGGAAATATCAGGTTTTTCCCGAAAGCATTGCGAAGGGTTCTTCCGGTGCTGCGTTCTGCACAGCTCAACTGCATAGGCAAATTGACAGTGAATTGCATAGAGGCATGCATAGGGAAGGGCAAGTACAGAGTGAAATGCATAGATGCATGCACAGGGAAAATAGAAAGTGAAATGTATAAAGGCATGCACACGGAAAGTAAACAATGCAATGCATAGAGGCATGCATAGGGCAAGAACTGAGGCAAGTGCATAGATGCATGCACAGGCAAAGTAGACAGTGAAATGCATAGAGGCATGCGCAGGAAAAGTAGACAGTGAGATGCATAGAGGCATGCACAGGGAAAGTAGACAGTAAGGCATGCACAGAGTAGACAATGAAATGCATAGAGGCATGCGCAGGGCAAGTACAGAGTGGAGTGCATAGAGGCATGCGCAGGGAAAGTAGACAGTGAAATGAATAGAGGCATGCACAGGGAAAGTACACAGTAAGGCATGCACAGAGCAGACAATGAAATGCATAGAGGCATGCGCAGGGCAAGTACAGAGTGAAGTGCGTAGAGGCATGCGCAGGGAAAGTAGACAGTGAAATGAATAGAGGCATGCATAGGGCAAACACAGAGTGAAGTGCATAGATGCATGCACAGGGAAAGTAGACAGCCAAATGCGTAGAGGCATGCATGCGTAGGGAAAGTGCACAGTGAAATGCGCAGCGATCTTGCATTCCTTCTCGCACAGCGGAAACCTGCACGCTTTCTTAAAATTAGTTCTTTAGGCGGCCCGGTGGGACCAAGCGCTCTCTGCAAAAATGAGACCCTCTCAAAGATCGGCAAGGTCGATGTGCAAAAACTGAGGGTGACGCGCGCGACCCTCTGCGCGGATCGGCGTGGTTGATGTGCAACAAGGAGTAATTTTCCGATTCGCGTGGTGTGCGCACGACCCTCTGCGGGGATCGGCGCGGTCGATGTGCAAAAACTGCGGGTTCTTGCGATTCTTGCCGTGCGCGTGCGATCCTCTGCGGGGATCGTGCGTGTCGGATCGCTCTCGCTATGGGCCCGTGCGAATCTTTGCGGTTCGCGCGACCCTTTGCGGAGATTGTGCGTGTCAGATCGCTCTCGCTGTGGTCTCGTGTGAATCTTCGCATATCTTCGCGGTCTGCGCGCGACTGTCTGCGGGGATCAGGCTGCAAAGTCGCAACTTGCCAAGTACAAAATGCAGTGTCCCCGCAGCTCCGGCTGCAAAGTCGAAAAGTAGACAGTGAAACGCACAGAGGCATGCATAGAGAAAGTGCACAGTAAAATGCATAGAGGCATGCATAGGGCAAGTACAGAGTGTAATCCATAGAGGCATGCGTGGGGAGAGTGCACAATGAAATGCATAAATGCCTGCACCGAGTGACAGTGAAATGCATAGAGGCATGCGTAGGTAGAGTGCAGAGTGAAATGCATAGAGGCATGCACAGGGAAAGTAGACAATGAAATGCATAGTGGCATGCACAGAGTAGACAGTGAAATGCAAAGAGGCATAGATGCATGCACAGGGAAAGTAGACAGTGAAATGCATAGAGGCATGCACGGGGAAAGTAGACAATGAAATGCATAGTGGCATGCACAGAGTAGACAGTGAAATGCATAGAGGCATAGATGCATGCACAGGGAAAGTAGACAGTGAAATGCATAGAGGCATGCACAGAGTAGACAGTGAAATGCATACAGCATGCACAGGGAAAGTAGACAGTGAAATGCATAGAGGCATGCGCAGGGACAGTAGACAGTAAATTGCATAGAGGCATGCATGGGGCGAGTACTGAGGCAAGTGCATAGATGCATGCACAGGGAAAGTAGAGGGTGAAATGCATAGAGGCATGCGCAGGGAAAGTAGACAGTGAAATGCATAGAGGCATGCGCAGGGAAAGTAGACACTGCAATGCATAGAGGCACGCATGAGGCAAGTACAGAGTGAAGTCCGTAGATGCATGCGCAGGGAAAGTAGACAGTGACATGCATAGAACATGCGCAGGGCAAGTAGACACTGACATGCATAGATGCACACACACACACATAAGGCAAGTACAGAGTGAAGTGCATGGATGCATGCGCAGGGAAAGCAAAAAGTGAAATGCATGGAGGCATGCACAGAGTAGACAGTGAAATGCATATGTGGAAAAAATGGACCGATTCAGGCTGCGTGTCATGGAAAATGCTTTCGGGCCACCCGTCTTCTAGTTGTTCTTATTCACATGGAAGGCATTGGTGTGTTTTTGAGGCTCAGTACCCTGAAAAAAAAGGTTGATGTCAAGGGAACCAAAAGGAAAATATGGTCAGGTGTGTCTACAGGTGGCCCCCTTGTTGACGCTTCCCTGTTGCCTTCCTTCAAAGAACCCCCAACAGGAGTGTGCCCCTCAAAAACACCACGCCTACTGTTGACCCCATTTTCATCAATCGTTTATGGATAGGGGTGTTCCACTCCAAACGTCTGATTCCCCACTAGATTCAGGGAAAAGCACCCACCTATAAACTGGTGTAAGACCAAAGAAACCATAGGAGCCGCGGACACCTCATAGGCTGAAGTGAGCCCATGGCATTTTTGTTTGGGACCCGAGGCCGGTGTCCCATGAAAGAAGCGACACCCAATTTCGTGCCAGGGGGTAGGTGCAAGGCACTCAGAACATGCCATTGAAGCGGCAAGTTTCGGGAAGCCGCCTTAGAAGAAGGGACCTTGCATATGCTCACCCACCGCTCTTGAATTCATCCCTGTCTGAACATGCAGCCAGTCAGCTATGGGGCCACCTTGCTTGCAATTGAGAGACAGGACACACGCCAGTGCTTGCCACGTCGCTGCAACTCGCCACTGAAATGCTTGCACTTGGGAGTAGTATGTGGCCTTAGCACATCCAGTGCAGTCCGTGGCTTCCCAGCTGCATCTTTCTCAACTTGAATTGAGGACACCAGGTTAGACTGTGCCCCTTCTCGTTGGGGGTCGGCGAACTTGATCCTCGACCTTGCCTTCAGGCTCCACACTTTTCTGCTGGCCCCCAGTGTCCAGAGCAAGGCGCCAGTGTCCAGAGCAGGTACATGATGGCGAAGCATATAAACCTTGAGTGTGATCAAGCAAAAGCTGCAAAGCCGCCCCAGTGCATCGCAGTTGCCACTATAGTCGGCAACCAGCCACTCTGCTCTTGCTCTTGGTTTTTAGATGGTTGTTCCGTTGGTTACCTCCTCTCCAGGAAAAAAAGAATGACTCGCCCCAGAAAGGCTCTTCCCCGTCCTTGATGGCCCGTCACTTCTTGGGTTCTGGTCACTGCCCTGGCGATGGCTCCACTGAGAGAATTCAAACCTCCGTTGCGAAGCATGCTGAAACAAAGCTTCGCTTACGAAAGGACGAAAGGACACGCCACCTCGCCCAAGTGACACCTCCTGCAAAACTAGCAGTGTTAAACAACATGCCAACATACATGATCAATGCGTGAATGACAGGCTGAGTAGTGACAGGATGTGCAGCATTCTAAGGTTGGCAACGTTGGGGGCAAGACACTTGCAGCAGGAGCAACATCGAACATCTCAACCTTGAACCCGCCCTCAAAAACAAAAAGCAACAACAACAACCAACCAACCAACCAACCAACCAAACAAACAAACAAACAAACAAACAACAACAACTGATCAGTGCTCAATCTCAACCCCACCAACAAAAACCTACGAGCTGCTGCCAAGGATCATCTCATGCGGGCCAGGTTGCCCTGGGTGCTTGCGGAAGCTGGGGCTGAACCGCATGGCAAAGCTGGGCAAGCTGCCCAGGATGACGCCTGCTCAACAGCTCGGTTGCTTTCTGCTCCCCTGCTAAAAGTTGAACTTTTAGTGGTTTAATACGGAAAACCCATTAATTAGTTGGCAACAAGTTAAAGTCCTAACATCCAAGCAAAAAGCAACAGATTTGGATTGGTTTGGCTGTTCTGTGGCTTCCCAGTTACCCGAAATCTCAAAAAAAACAGGGGTTCCAATCCCCAAACGAGTCCAAAGCGCCTAAGTGTTTCCCGCGCCGGGGAAACAAGCGACGAATGTGAAGCTGCCGCATGCCAAGCGTCGAACGGAGAGGCTTCCTACGGCTTCCGAGATGCGCCTCCGGTGGTACCCAGGACCTCGCTCAGAGTGTTGCTCAACGTCACCTCGGGCAATGTTGACAGCGATGATCCACCCCCAGTGAGTTATACTCTTCTAAAAGGGAACTTGTTCAAGAACAGGTGGCCTAAGTTTAAATCAGGCGAATTGGGGCTAGTACCTTGCCAGATATGGCAGAACGTCAATGGAAGGCACAAGTCCCAGCTCAAACACAAACAACTCCTTCCCGGGCTCACACTGTTCAAACACACCCCTATGACTCCAACTCATTTTGCCGTGGGGATAAAGATGATGTGTGGCAACTTCTGCGGAATTATACCCCCGCCTCGCATTTCTGCGTTGTGTTTAAAAAAGTGAATCGTCTAACAAAAGTCACAGCGAAACCCATATCAGGCTCCACCACCTGCTTGAATTACAGGCATCCGGATCCTCTACATCGGCTAGTAAAGTGAACACTTAGACTGGCCCCAGCTGTCCGTTGAAGGACCCATTTTTCACACGGAACCCCAAAAACGAGGCTCAAAAGGAGATTCCTCCATTGGTGTTTGTTGGGTTGCATGTGAAGACCTGCAGGGGAGTGTCCTTTACAGGATTTGCCTCCTCAACACTGGGGCTGCTCCAGATCCGCTGCTAAAACGTTGTTAGCTTTGAGTCCCTAAAAACCTAAAAACCTAAGGAACCGGATGGCCAAGAACCACCAAGAACATCAGCTGGTAGCATATATACATAGATATTGTTATATTATATATATATATATATGTATTGGCCCCCATGTACTTACGGTGTTTCCCGGGCTGTTCCCTATGAACTTGACAGCCGAAATTGGGCACACACCTATTGGAACCCGGATTCCAGATTTCAGCTTGAAGCCCGGAAGAACGCACACAATGAGATGGTTATCCGTTTTTCGTCTTAAAACCAAGCAAAAGGCTTGTTGCTGTTGACCCCTCTGCAAAAAGTGTCCAACTTGCTCCGGATCCAAAGAAAAACAAATCTGACCTGTCAACAACCAAAAAGTTAAAGTTCAAAGATCCGTTGCGACATAGCCATATAGCCATAAAGAAGGAATGTCCTTACCTTAAAAAGACACACAGACCCCACCCTATTTATCGCCAAGTAGCCCAAGAGAAGGGCAGAAGCCAGGCGACCAGGATGGCACAGGTCGCCACTCCGCTGCGGAACCTGGTAGGGAATGACCGTTCCTGGTGTGGGAAGGAACCGGTTTTGGGGATTATTGAATAATGGAAACCATAGGGGGTGGGTTTACAGGGGTCGTTCCAACTCATTCCCTGCTCAGAACCAGCAAGTAAGTAGGTTTTGCATACAACCGGAGAAGTAAGTCAGCCACCCCTGTTGTATGACTCATAGCCCTGGTTACAACCTACTAGCAAGTTGATCATTTGGGCTATCCTAGTTCGAGGGTGAGCTTTCCTGTTGGTTTCCTGTAAGTGAAAAGGGCGCCACTTAAGGTGGCTTAAGCGATGTAACAAAGGCTGCTCCCGTTGGACAGTTCTCTCTGCATACCCTGCAGCCATTTAAGCTTTGCGTGCTATTGGTTCGGGGACTTCTGCCGCTCAGATTAACCAAACACACACCGCTTTGGTGGTCTAAATGTGGGCAGCTCGAGCTGGTCAATGCGCTGTGCCGCAAGAAAGGACATACTTCCAACGCAGTGGCAAGCAAAGTCATCCAGCAAAGTGTACTGGCTGACTTGCCTTCCGCCAGCGTTCATCTCAAAGAATCTCACCAAAGATAAACATAAGATAAACAAGTTATGAACTTGAACACTTGGATGCTGAATCTACTTAGTAAGTGGGCGTCCATGCTTAGGCAGCCATGCCTGTCCCACTACTTGCCTGGCGCAGGTGAAACATAGGCGAGCGCCGGTGCCATCCCCCGCAACCCGCTTCATGTTCTACCGTCTACTCTGCTACGAAACTGCCTTCCGAGCTTGACCTCAGACCCTACAACACAACCACCTAAACACACCAAATGCAGTGAAGAACACACCAAACGCAGCGAATTGTGACAAGTTGATGGGTCTCAAACTGTGTCTGAGAAGAGCTCAAAACTTCGACGCCGCCCTTGCCTCACGCACCACACCAGGGATGCCACCCAGGCCTGGGCAACCGAAGCTCTGCGGGGATCCTAAGGTTGGCCTAGAGAAGGGGTCTCCGACAATAGGCGATTACCCAAAAACAACGTGACTAACAAAACTAGGTGTCCAAAAAATGGCGATGGTTCCAACTAACATGGCACCTGTGTACCTGGAAGATCAGCTTGGGACCAGCTGTCGGGTGCCATGTCGGTGGGAGACAGGGTTTCCTTTTGGCTTCCCTTTCAGAACCCTCAAGCAAAGGTACCCTCAAAGACAACCCAATTGGAAGAGGTCCATGCGGATGAAAGGGGCTATCTGTGAAAGCACAGCCCAAACCAATAGAAAAAAAGGTTGATGCTCCAAATCAGTTGAGTCACAATCAACGCCTGGTACCCAAGGGGTCTATCCAAAACCATGTAAAGAACTGCAAGGTCGGAAATCCGCACCTCTTTCTCTAGTTGCTTTGATTGTGGCGATACAACTAATCTGACTCCGCCTTGTGCCGATTTTCACAGAGGTTGCCAAAACGGGCGACCCTCCATTTGGTGGCAACCCCCAAGTTGGAGTTGATCAACCCACGTGGCTGCAGCTCAGCGATAGACCATAAACATGAAGCAACTGCTGCACCTCAAATGCTGCATGCCGCTGTCGGCTGCTGCTTATGCATGAGAAGGAAGCCAAGCAAATTTTCGGGGACCTCCATTTGAAGAGAAACCCCATGGCAAGTCTTGGTACTGGCCCCCCAAGTAAGGGGCCTTCATGAGTCAGAACTCTGCCCGCCGGCTTGGTGAGCTCGTGAACTCATTTGCCAAGATGCGCGTTTTTAATGCCACTCAATCCCAATTCTATCTTCCGGATTTCATTACTTCGTGCAATCCTGACCGACCAATCCTGACCGACCGATCCCGAATCCTGGCCGATCACTTGCCCGGAATCCCACTGGCACTAGCTTACCACTTCAAAGTCAGCCCTGAAAGAATAGAATGGGAGACATCCCAAATTTGCACAACCCCCTCAAAACACACACCCACACATACAATTTGCCCAGTCCTGGGTGACCAACCATCGATCGGAACTCCTGACCCATCGGCCACACCAAACACCGGCGAGGTGCTGACACGTAGACCAGGGCTTGGCGGTGGTAGCTGCGCTCCAGCCAGGGCTTGCTACTGAGCCACTGCGCCTCTGACCTGTGAGTCAAATTGTCTTAGGGCTCCCCACTGTGGGTAGTTGCGAAATCCAGAAATCGCACCACCTCAAAAAGAAAAAACAACATTTGTTTGTTGGCATTTACAGGGGAATCGAATCTTGCCAGGGTTTCTGATCGGTGCTTCGAAATGGATTTCAACACCCGAACAGAACAGTCATACAGGGCAAAGGTGCTCTAAACACCCCAAAGAACAATAGGGCAAGCTGATGCTCAACCAAAGGGGAGAGAGAACCCTGAGATAAGGACTCTGCCTACCAATCAAAAGACTCAAAAGCGTGGACTTTCCCCTAGCTTCAGCGGGAGAAAAAGGTCTCCCCCAATTCCATTGCTTTACTCTTCCCGAAAGGAAAATGGTACTAGAAATGAAGATCCCCAACATTCCCCCCCCCAATTCCATGCCAGGGACTGGGGAGGTTTTTATCCAGCTGCTTTTTGTGGCTTTTTCGGCTTTTCCGGAAAGAATCCTTAAACATGCAAATTCGATGCCTCTGATCTCCGCACCCGGGCCGTCGGTCGAGGTGTTCTGTGTTTTTGTCCAAGCGTTCTGAAGGGGATCCGAATCTTTCCAGAAAACCACCAAAATCCTGGGGACACTTCGTTGGAAAGAAAGATGAAAAGACTTGGGAAACAGAAACTCCACCCATCCCTTTTTGAGGGGAAAAACACCTTGCGAATCTGTGGAATGACATGTGAGCGGTGATCAAAATCAATAGGCCAAATTGCGATGATATCATTTGGCGCTTCCGCGTGCTTCCGCGCGCTTCCGCGCTGCGGGTGTTTGCTTCCGCGCTCTCATTTCCCTTCCGCGCCTTCCGCGGCTTGCGTCTCTTTCTTGCCAAGCCAACACAACTAGATATTGAGTTTGTCATCCACCACCCGTTGCTTTCGTGAAAAGCGTTGCCAACAGGATCACTGCAGCAATTTTGCTGTCCCTGAGAGGCTGCAGCTTGACGGGGCTTGAACCTCCAACTGTTGCCTCGTATCCTGGACCTCCGGGAGCTCAGTGGAGCCCAGACAGCTGTAGCAAATGGATTGTGGGTCCCATACTCATAACGACGCTGAAACGCGAATCCTGATAGATTTGCAACCGCAAACGTGAAGCCTCACGACACACCGCGGCTAGCGAGAACAACGCATCACACACAAGGCATCCAAATCACGGAACCCTTCCGCCGTCCTTCCGCGCCCTTCCTCCAGCGTTCCGCGAATTGAGCCCCGCATCAATCTCCACGCATTTTAGGCCTGGGCCAAAGAACGATTTGTTCGGCCCTAAAAACGATTTGTCCGGGCCGAACAAATCGTTTTAGTGCCCGGAAGCTAAAACGATTTGTTCGGCCCGAACAAATCGTTTTAGTGCCCGGGGAGCTAAAGCGATTTGTTCGGCCCGAACAAATCTGCCCGGGAGCTAAAACGATTTGTTCGGCCCGAACACTGCCCCTAACCATTTCGCTTTAACTGACAAGTAAATCTCGGCCCAACCGGCCATTGCAGAAGAAGCCCACGTGGTGACTTGGTAAAGCACTCTGACTGGTGACGGCCAAAACAGGCCAGTGAAAATCGTTTGGTTTTGTGGCCGGGGTGCAGAAACGATTTTGTTTGCCCGAAGAAACAATTGTTGGGTCTGGGGAGCAAGAGATTTGATTTCGATGCCTTTTGACGCTCCAAAAATGTTCCCCTTCCGCGCCCTTCCGCTGTGCAAATTTCGTAGTCAACTTCCGCCGGCCCTTCCGCAAGCTTCCGCGGCCTGCGGAAAACCTTCCGCGCTGATTGATTTCAGCGCTCCCTTACTTAAATTGCTTTGAGCATTTTTGATCGCTGCTCATGTGGAAAAGGCATCCTCTGCTTTTTTTTTGGGGGGGGTTCTGACTTCAAAGCTTTGGACCCCTCCCCGCCCCCCACCAGCAAAAAACACAAAACAACCACTGGAGGTTACCAACAGCTGGACGTGGCCCTTGGCCAAGAAAGCTCTGCGCTGGGCTTGAATGCGCAGCATGGCTATGAGATGTCTTGACTCACAGCGGCAAAGAACATCTTTGGGATTGGCTGGAAGAAATGTTTCAAGATTGCGCCTAGCCCTTGGTGCGCTCAATTGCGTTTCGCCTAGTTGCGCCTAGTTGAGCCTTGCACGCCATTGAGCTTCCAGTGACGCTGTCCCTTGAGCGAACAAATCAGCAAACCAAATGGCTCCATGTTTTTTGAAAGGGAACCACCTCACGGGTTGGTGGACATGAATCCCAAATGATGTCCAAGGGCTCCCCTGTCAAAGCTCTGGTCCAAATAATTGTCATCTAGTTGCCAAAGGTCCCCTGCTTAGTATAAACAATGCGGAGACTTCCCAAGACTGAGACGTGGCAAGAAAACTGTAGGTCTCTGCACTTCTTGAATCCGAGCTATCCCAAGGGCCAAGCTCCCGAGCGCAAGCTTGGTACGTGGCCCACAGTTGGCTATGTCATTTTTTGCGGGAACATGAATCCCCTCCGAAATGATGCCCACCAAAGAGTTCCCAATTAAAACAGTCTTACCCGTGGCCGGTTGGGATTCCAAAACATGCTGGCGCGTAGGGAAGGACCCAGTTGGGAATGATTCTAGGGATTCCCTTCAAGGAAAAACCAAATCGGGGATTCTCTCTTGGGGTCATTCCATTTCTCATTCCCTGCTGACCAGCAGATCATTGACGGCATCGGCTGCTGGCCAAGGCGCGGTAACTCGGCATCCTGACATCTCCGAAGTGACCCCTGTGGCTTTGTGAGTCGTTTTGCCAACCCCCCCAACAAAAAATCCGTGGTTTCCCTGCGGTTTCCCAAGAACACCCAAAAAGGATAGCCTCCAAAAAAAAACAGGTCCGCCAATTCAGAAACGCCCATCTGACACCATTTCAATTGGGCCCGTCAGGGTGCCGGTCCAGGACCCTGAAGGAAAGGAAGCCAACCAGCCAAAAGGACCCCCCCCGATGAAACGAACTGGAGGAATTGAGGATTTGTTCAAAACCTGGCACCTTGAAATCGAGACCCACCGTCAAAGCCGGGCGGAAGCCAATATGATGTGAAGCCAAACACCAATACTTTTTTAGATGACCCGAGAAGCCAGCCGTTTTGACCAAAAAATGGGAAGCCATGTTGTGAAGTTTGTTCCAAATACAGATTTAGAGGGTGCCGCTGAACTCCGCATTTGGTTCCGTGAAACGCCCAAGACTGGCTGCTCATGACTCGAGTCGCAGCCAACACCTACCCTTCCTTCCAATCATGGAAAGCAGGCCTTTTCAAGCGAAGTCTGCAGAAACGTGTCCATGATTGTTGGAAAGAGTGTACAAAAGGGGACGCAAAGCCAAGAATCAGAGTGCCAGATATCCGCACCACTTCCTTCAACGACCATGGATGACAATTCGTCCTTGGAGAGGCCTCCCTTCTCAACACGCCTTGATCCAAGGGTTTGAATCTGGCAAGGCGCACGTGTTTCATTTCAGGCCCAGCTATATAAATACGTTTCTGTCGTGAAACGCACGATATGCGCCTAGCCGCAAAGAGTTGCCTGAAAATTGGTGGAAACGAAAAGCACACCAATGACTTCGGCCTTGTGCAAAGCATGCCAAATCCAAGGCGGAAGGTCGCCAAAGACCTACAAGTAAGGCCGACAAGCAACCCGCTCAACCCCATAAATTCATGATTACTGGGTTGCCAACTATGGCCTGCGGCACATCCCGAGAACTACAACGTGCATTTCACCTGCGTGTGTCAAAATAGGAGGACCCCCCAAACTGGCGGTTGTCCTTGGGGAGTCCCTTCAAACCAACCTAAAACGGGCTACCCTAAAAAGACGAACAAACTACCAACCAAACAAGCCTGCAAACAAGCAAGCAAACCAGCAAACAAACCAATTATATACAAATAATACACACAAGCAAGCCAACCAACCAACCGACCGACCGACCGACCGACTGACCGACCAACCAACCAACAAACGACCACAAACATACAAGCAAGCAAGCAATCAAGCAAAGGAAAGACAAGCAAAGAAAAGAAAAACAAGAAACAAGAAAGAATGGAAGCAAGCAAGCAATCAAGCAGGCAAGCAAGCAAGCAAACACACACACACACACAAACACAAACACAAACACAAACACAAACACAAACACAAACACAAACACAAACACAAACACAAACACAAACACAAACACAAACACAAACACAAACACAAACACAAACACAAACACACACACACACACACACACACACACACACACACACACACACACACACACACACACACACACACACACACACACACGCACCCACACACACACACACCAACAGGCACACACACACACACCGACACGCACGCACGCACGCGCGCACACACACACACACACCACCCACACATGCATCACTCCAGCCTTGTCCAGCAGAAAGTCCTTCATGACACGGGGGATCTCTCGCAGCTTCTCGACAAAGGCTGCCGATGGCTGCATGACCTCTGGAAGAAAGGTTCCCACTCCACGTTCTTTTCCCGAGTTCCACCCGAGGGGCGCCTTGGTACCCAAGGAGGTACCAAATCATCCTACTCAACCGAACCCCCCCGGAAAAAAAAAAAAAAAAAAAAAAAAAAACATATTAAAAGAAGAAGAAAAACAAACAACAACAAAAACATGACGGTTGAAAGGTACTGACTGGGTGTACACGCGCGTTCACACACACACACATAACACACATGCGCGTACACGCACACGCACATGCTGGCACGCACGCGGACACGGATGCGCAGTGAGGGAAGACCCTTCCACCTAGAAAGCAAACGGGAAAGCTTCTTGCGCATGGGTTTGCATGCCCCCTTTGGCATGAAGATGCACTTGCTTGGCTAAAGGTGGACAGGGCTAGCAACAGGTCTCGTCGCAGTGAGGGTTTCCCTTTAACTTACCCTTTTCCAAGCATGGAAGCGGACATTTGGGACCTTTTCAAGAGGATGGTAATCTCCAAAAATCCCTTTCCACTTACATGACAACGAGTGCTGGAAAGGTAGAGGATAATGATCTCGATTGAAGACTCTTTGGTGGAAATGTTGACTTAAGGGTTCATGTCCACCAACCACTGAGGGTACACTCCCTCAGCAAAGCTTCCAGAAGGCCGATCCTGGAACCAAGTCTTCCAAAGCTACCTTCGGCAGCTGCCATGTTAGTCTGGGGGAGTATGCTCAAGTTTGACAAAATAGCACATTGAACCTTCCGTGCCAGGTAGCTCCCGGCGAGGTGGTCTCTGGTCGGCCCTGAGCGCGTCTGGCTACCGGTTAGGTTTATGGCCGCTTATTTGCGTGGCTTCAACAATAAGTCCACTGGTGACATGATGTTTCCCCAAAAAGGGCATGAGAAAAGGCGATTTTCGCCCTAGCCCTCTGGTTTGTATAAGAAAGAGCCAAACCCAAGAGCAAACCAATACATGCTAGTCCGCTCGGCGAAAAACCTGCCCACAATCCAAGAAGGGTTCTGATCGAACCTTAGAAGCGCCCAGAATGATTTGTTTGGCCTACACATATTTCCAGCACTCACCAACTGCCGCTCATGATCCACTGCACAAATCAGGTCGACTGCGTGAAACCGCCCCAAAAACTCTGAACACGTTGTTTGCCGCTGAAACCGTCTCCCAAGTCTAAAATCCCGGAACTCGAGTGAAACCCAGTGAGTAGCTGAAACCCGGTTGTGCGCGGGACATGCGGCGGTCATGACACACACATCACGCCCATGCAGCTACCCTCGGCATCACGCACATCTCAATTGTGTGCACAAAGGTTTCAGAACGGAATGCACACTTTTCTCGGGGTGGTCTGGCCCGGTAAAAGAGAACCAGATGAAAACAAAGGCAAACACACACACACACACACACACACACACACACACACACACACACACACACACACACACACACACACACACACACACACACACACACACACACACACACACACACACACACTCACACACACACACACAAACACGCCCACACAACAAAAACAACGCAAACACACAAACACACAAACAGACAAACAAACAAACAAACAAACAAACAAACAAACAAACAAACAAACAAACAAACAAACAACCACACACACACACAAAGACTCACAAAACACACACACACAAAGACACACACACAAAGACACAAACACACAAAGACACACAAAGACACACAAAGACACACAACCACTCACACACAAACAACCACACACAAAAAAGAAGAAACAAAAACAGAACAAATAAACAACAACATAAACAAACACACACACACACACACATACAAACACACACACAAAGACAAAACAAACAACAGAGCAGAAACAAACACACACACACACACAAACACAAACACCCACACACACCAACAAAAACATCACACACACAACAAACACAAACACACAAACACACAAACACAAAACACACACAATCACACAAAGACACAAACACACAAAACACAAAACACACACACAATCACACAAACACGCAAACACACAAACACACAAACACAAACACAAACAAACAACAACGCAAACACACAAACAAACAAACAAGCAAACAAACAAACGAACGATCAAACAAACAAACAAAGAAACACCGACACACACACAAACACATACACAAACACGCACACACACACACACATACACACACACACACACAAAGACACACACACACACACCACACACACACACACAGACACACAAAGCCACACACAAAGACACACAAACAAGAACAAACACCAGTACAACCACAAACACACACGCACAAACAACTACACACACACACCTACAGGCACATACACAAACAACCGCAAACACACACACACACACACACACGCGCAGACAGAGCCACCAACAAAAACAACACACACACACAAACGAACAAACACAAACAAACACAAACAAACACAAACACACAAACACGCAAACACGCAAAGACACAAACACACAAACACAGACACACACACACACACACACACCAACAAAAACATCACACACACACACAAACACACACACACACACACACACACACACGCAGAAACTCATTTGAACGGGACAAGGGACAAGTGATGAGAAACCACATAACGCATTTTGTTGGGTTTCCTATTTGAATACACACTACTGGGTGGACAAAATCCTGCACCAGTTGGTAGGTGGTTAACCGGCGCTGGTCGGCGTGGGTTTTGTCCGTCCTCCCATCTCCTATTTAGATGTTTCTCTGACTGGCGGACCCCTTGTTGACCGAAGCAAACCAACGAAAACACCAGCCTGGATCATTGAAATCATGGAAATTTCACGTAAAATTCGGATACTACCATTTTTTTCAGGGTCTCAGTGAAAAAACACAGAGTTTTCAAACTCCTGGTGTTTGAGGTAAAACTCCCAGAGATTGATGGTCACTCCTGGACTTTGGTGAAACCCCTGGAAATCGCAATTCAGTGCTTCACGGAAGGGGCCCTCCAATTCAGAAATATTCAGAATCAGAATCCTTTGCAAGTTCTTCTGAGTTCAGAACTACTCAGAATTCGGAGTTGTTTTTCAGATTTTTTGGCCTTTGGGCGACAAATTTGCAAAACCGGAAAGCACCACACCTGAAACTCAGCGCAAACAAAAACGCAAGAAGCCCGCAAACTCCCGTAAATAAACAAAAAACAGAGTTTCCAGAGAGTGTATTTTCAGTAAAAGCAGGGGAATACCCATTCGAGTCCACACACTTGCACAATTGCTGGGATAGTGTGCAGAGTCGTCGTCCGATTGCGGGCCCGAACAACAAAAAAAAGAAAAACAAACTTGTCTCCAGCTGTTTCCCCCAAGAACCACTCCTAGTTTTTGATTTCACTCCTGCCTTTTGCAAGCCACTCCTGCTTTTTGTTTCATGCATTTGAAAAACCTGAAACTCCTAGTTTTCAGAGGGTCTCCTGGAAATAACCCGGAGAACGGACGAACAGAGAAATAACCCGGAGACGGAGGACCCAGGAGCGTATTATTTTTTGAGAGGTACCGATTTTCCCAAAATGAAGCAAAGCCTTTGCTTCTTTTCTCTTTTCAAGTCCATCGTCTCACTGGACTCGTTAGCCTCTTTTGGGCCCCCGAGTCTCCGCGTCCGAACCCGCCTCGGCATCGGGCTCCCGGAAAGCCTCGAGGCAGGCCAGCAAGGCCGCGTCCGCCAGCTCGGAGTGCTCCAGGGAATCGATGACCTCGGCACTCGGAATCGGAGCGGATCCATGGTACGAAAAGACGAAAAGTAGAACCTGTCCTTGCAGAAACTGCAAAAGAGAATCGGAGCCTCAAAAAAGGAGGCTTCCTTTTTGTGCCCTTTTAAAGCCCCCCAAAAAGACCCTCCACCATTTTGAGAACCCCCCCGCAATTTCGAGGCATGTGCTCAAAGATGCCACCTGCACATGATGTATACCAGCCTTAAACAAAATCGCACACCGCGAATCAATGATGGCCACACCAGGTACCAGGTAGGATTGGCAGGAAGGTCAACCAATATTCATACTGTGGTTGCGAAATTCATCCAACGCACCACCGTTCAGACACCCAACGGCTGCCCAATGGTCTCTAATTCGATCCCCCAACGCAAAAATGCCGTGACAAACGTCACGGCATCATTCCCAAGGAAACATTCCGTGGTGCGATGTCTGGCTTTCGTCCATCCATAGGGTTCCCTTGTCCTTTTTGAAGGTCATCTCGTCAGCTGGCAACCGGGGACATGGAGTTGGACACAGACCTTATGACACAAAAATAATTAGATGGGTTTCTCTGACATACATCTAATCCCGTGGAACCCCTCTATTTCTATCCAAACTCACAAGGGACCCCTATGGAATTGGCAGCCTCACTTCCGGCTAGGGCCGCGGGCGGAGGCTTCCTTCTCCTCCAGTGCCTGCAAACATCAAAGGTGCTTCAGCAGTAGCCAGGAGAAACCATCTACAACCAGGTGAAGATACCTGGCTGCCATCCCGAATCATCCAAAGGTGCATCAGTTACAGTAGCCAGGGGAAACCATGTGCAACCTATACAACCTACAGGTGAAGATACCTTTCTAGCTGTCCCAAATCCAAAGCAATCCAAAGCTGAAATGGTCTCGACCCCATGACGCCCTTTTGTGGACCCACCAACAAAAATTACCTCAGGGATGCCAATTCGCAATTCGGAGGTCAGAATTTGTTTTGCAGGGCCCTTGACTAGGGGCCCAGCAAATTTGGGGGAAGGGGCGCGCGCCTATTGTGGCCATTTTGATTCGTTGGGCATTTGGTGCCCTTTGATTCGTTGAAACCCACAGCCCCCCAAACCCCCGGGAGCCTGGAAGAGCCACCAGGGCGCCGTCACCGTGCGCAGCACTGCCCCCGCCGCTGTCTCGAACCTCGGTCCGTCGAGGCCTGTTGCATCAGCTTCCCTGGTGCTTTGGATGTGAACCTCCGGTTCCACTGAATGGGAAACCACACTCAAGCTCCAAACCACGAGCAAGAGGGAAGCTGATAATGTAATATTTATACATTTGCACATAGATGCGTGATTGATTTTTTGAGGGTACCCTTTTCAATTCATTTAGAAGGAAAGCCAACACGAAAGCCACCATTTGAGTCTGTTGACACATACGGAGCACCCAGATATCCCATATCATCCCAACAGGCCTTCGGGGGCCCCAAGTCTACCTAGGGTACAGAATACCAACCAAAGATCCACATGCCTGGGAACAGCTTTGATTTGCTAACCCATCCTCATCATACAACACCCAAGACATACACAAGCCTGGTTGAATTGATGCTCGACTGTCTCATTTGACGTCCCGCCTGATCAGATTCAGACGCGGCCATTGAGCCGGTGACGCCGATGATTGCTTTAGGCAGGAGCTCCACTCCAGGCACTCGGATCGTGACTCGAGCGAACTCTCAGATAAGAGGCCACCCCAAAAGAAAAGGAGAAGTGCAGTTCTCCTCCAAGCCGCAAGCCGGGCCAGGGATCACTTGAATTTGGCTACCTTGACAGTGAAACGGGGTCAATAACTCATCTGCCCACCAACTCTCACAAGGCGTGAGAGCTTCTCGGCTTCTCAAAACTATTGGGCCCCATGATGCCCCATGTTCAACGGTTCCAAAAGGAAGCCCAAAGGAAACAAACAAAGATTTTGGAAGTTCTCTATTTTGAGAAGCGCGTTCAAACGCCCTTGTAGCGTAGTTGCTTCAAACAGATTTGCCTGGATTAATTGACTGGCTAGACCCCAGGTCCGCACAGGCCGCGAGGCACAGACGTGGGAACGGTGGAAAAAAACCAGCTGATATTAGGTGAGCCACATTGCTACAATCATGCCGTTGGTAACAAGGGCCAAGCTGCACGGACCTTCTTCACCCACTCACGGTGATATATCCGGTTGATGGCCATATCCGGTCTTTGGATTCTGTCTGTCTCGCAAGTTGATCCAGGCGGTTGCTGGTTGAGGCAACAAAACTCAATGCTGCACGCTGGTAATGCAATGAGGCCTCTAGGGTAACCAATTCTGGCGCAGTTGCAACAGGTTGGTTGCTTCCACCTGGATGAAATGACCGGCTAGCCCTCGCAAGGTCTCCACATTCAAGCCATGCTTGAATCTATTCTAGCAGCGTCATCACCCCCTAACACCCCTGAACTAACTGGCCATTCATACTGCAAAGGTATAAACAGCATCACACGTAAAATGTGTCCGAGAGAGCGCTGCCCTTTTCGGTTGATCTCACAGGAAACAAGGGGCATTGTAAAATTGGCTGTGAAGGACACTCGCCAACTTTCACTTCACTGGCCGATTCTCACTTGAAAAAGACTGCGGCTCTTCACGACTTCAGCGCTTCCAAGGCCGCCTGCACTCTAGGACCGGCACTGGCACGATGGTGCTGGTAGTGGTGGTGGTATTGTCCGTTCATTTCAAAGGGTTTGCTTGGGAGTACGCTTCGAGGGTGTTCTTCGTGCTTTCCCTATGCTTCACAGGGGTCGAACTTCCAGCCTACAAGTGAACCAAGACCCACCCGAAATATTCACAGGTCAACCCGCAAAATCGTCGGCTCGTTAGGTTGCAGGATACTTTGGCGGTCAGCCATCCGCGAGAAGGGTGGCTTTAGCCTACAACACCCAAGACATACACAAGCCTGGTTGAGTTGATGCTCGACTGTCTCATTTGACGTCTCGCCTGATCAGATTCAGACGCGGCCATTGAGCCGGTGACGCCGATGATTGCTTTAGGCAGGAGCTCCACTCCAGGCACTCGGATCGTGACTCGAGCGAACTCTCAGAGAAGAGGCCGCCCCAAAAGAAAAGGAGAAGTGCAGTTCTCCTCCAAGCCGCAAGCCGGGCCAGGGATCACTTGAATTTGGCTACCTTGACAGTGAAACGGGGTCAATAACTCATCTGCCCACCAACTCTCACAAGGCGTGAGAGCTTCTCGGCTTCTCAAAACTATTGGGCTCCATGATGCCCCATGTTTAACGGTTCCAAAAGGAAGCCCAAAGGAAACAAACAAACACTTTGGAAGTTCTCTATTTTGAGAAGCGCGTTCAAACGCCCTTGTAGCGTAGTTGCTTCAAACAGATTTGCCTGGATTAATTGACTGGCTAGACCCCAGGTCCGCACAGGCCGCGAGGCACAGACGTGGAAACGGTGGAAAAAAACCAGCTGATATTAGGTGAGCCACATTGCTACAATCATGCCGTTGGTAACAAGGGCCACACGGTGATATATCCGGTTGATGGCCATATCCGGTCTTTGGATTCTGTCTGTCTCGCAAGTTGATCCAGGCGGTTGCTGGTTGAGGCAACAAAACTCAATGCTGCACGCTGGTAATGCAATGAGGCCTCTAGGGTAACCAATTCTGGCGCAGTTGCAACAGGTTGGCTGCTTCCACCTGGATGAAATGACCGGCTAGCCCTCGCAAGGTCTCCACATTCAAGCCATGCTTGAATCTATTCTAGCAGCGTCATCACCCCCTAACACCCCCGAACTAACTGGCCATTCATACTGCAAAGGTATAAACAGCATCACACGTAAAATGTGTCTGAGAGAGCGTTGCCCTTTTCGGTTGATCTCACAGGAAACAAGGGGCATTGTAAAATTGGGTGTGAAGGACACTCGCCAACTTTCACTTCACTGGCCGATTCTCACTTGAAAAAGACTGCGGCTCTTCACGACTTCAGCGCTTCCAAGGCCGCCTGCACTCTAGGACCGGCACTGGCACGATGGTGCTGGTAGTGGTGGTGGTATTGTCCGTTCATTTCAAAGGGATTTGCTTGGGAGTACGCTTCGAGGGCGTTCTTCGGGCTTTCCCTATGCTTCACAGGGTCGAACTTCCAGCCTACAAGTAAAACAAGTTAGGTTGCAGGAGACTTTGGCCGGCAGCCATCCGCGAGAAGGGGGGCTTTAGCCTATAACACCCAAGACGTACACAAGCATGGTTGAATTGATGCTCGACTGTCTCATTTGACGTCTCGCCTGATCAGATTCAGACACGGCCATGAGCCGGTGACGCCGATGATTGCTTTAGGCAGGAGCTCTCGGATCGTGACTCGAGCGAACTCTCAGATAAGAGGCCGCCCCAAAAGAAAAGGAGAAGTGCAGTTCTCCTCCAAGCCGCAAGCCGGGCCAGGGATCACTTGAATTTGGCTACCTTGACAGTGAAACGGGGTCAATAACTCATCTGCCCACCAACTCTCAGAAGGCG
This sequence comes from Effrenium voratum, assembly GCA_963377175.1. Classification (NCBI taxonomy): domain Eukaryota; class Dinophyceae; order Suessiales; family Symbiodiniaceae; genus Effrenium; species Effrenium voratum. The sequence goes on from CAUJNA010000158.1 coordinate 929,387, forward strand.
TGAGAGCTTCTCGGCTTCTCAAAACTATTGGGCCCCATGATGCCCCATGTTTAACGGTTCCATCAGGAAGCCCAAAGGAAACAAACAAACATTTTGGAAGTTCTCTATTTTGAGAAGCGCGTTCAAACGCCCTTGTAGCGTAGTTGCTTCAAACAGATTTGCCTGGATTAATTGACTGGCTAGACCCCAGGTCCGCACAGGCCGCGAGGCACAGACGTGGAAACGGTGGAAAAAACCAGCTGATATTAGGTGAGCCACATTGCTACAATCATGCCGTTGGTAACAAGGGCCAAGCTGCACGGACCTTCTTCACCAACTAACGGTGATATATCCGGTTGATGGCCATATCCGGTCTTTGGATTCTGTCTCGCAAGTTAATCCAGGCGGTTGCTGGTTGAGGCAACAAAACTCAACGCTGCACGCTGGTAGTGCAATGAGGCCTCTAGGGTAACCAATTCTGGCGCAGTTGCATCCGGTTGGTGGTTGCTTCTACCTGGATGAAATGACCGCCTAGCCCACATACAAGCGTGATGGAACCTATTATGGCAGCGTCATCACCCCCTAACACCCCCGAACAAACTGGCCATTCATACTGCAAAGGTATCAAACAGCATCACACACACACAAAATGTGTCAGCGAGAGAGCGCTGCCCTTTTCGGTTGATCTCACAGGAAACAAGGGGCATTGTAAAATTGGGTGTGAAGGACACTCGCCAACTTTCACTTCACTGGCCGATTCTCACTTGAAAAAGACTGCGGCGCTGCACGACTTCAGCGCTTCCAAGGCTGCCTGCACTCCAGGCACTCCAGGCACTCCAGGCACTCCAGGCACTCCAGGCACTCCAGGCACTCCAGGTCCGCGTGAGGAGAGGAACACGAGCTGGCGAAAGCTGAGCCTGCGCAAACTTGTGACACCCAGATTGAACTTCCACGAAGGGTACGGACAGTGGCCCATCCATCCATTGTCCACAGCCAGGGGAAACGAAGGGGAAACATACTGAGCAAAATACTGAACAAAACCAAGTTTTCCACAATCGACCGTCTACCGACCTTTGCAAGCCCCCGAATCTGGGAAGGAGCCGCGGCGAGAGATGCCAGGTGAGCCTCCATGAGGCCCAGCAAAGGATCGCTGCCTTGGATCTTCCTTACTGATCTGCGAAACAACGATACGACCAAAATCCACGGCATGCAAAAGCCCCATGCCCCTTACAATCCCCAAAAGACTCAAAGCCCACTAATCAAGCACCAAGGATCTTGGCACGAAGGTGTGGGAGTATCAATGCCAAAAGATCCGCCTCGCCTAGCCGCCTGAGCAGCTCGCCATCCGACCTTCCGAGCTTGGCTTGATTTGGGTGAGGCAAGTGGCAGAAGTTGCACCTTGCGCCACGGGGACACGCACCATAAGTCAGGAACAGGCAGGGCTTGTTGCAAAGCTGCGGGTGCCCTGCGCTCCCCTGTGATGGAGCTTCCAGGAAAGTCAAGGCCGAGGCTCGCTTCTCCAAGCTCTCCACATAGGAGGTCTCGGGGCAAGGTTGTCGCGGCACATTTGCCCCCGCGCTCTTGGAGCGAGGGCCTGACTTCGGCTCCTTGACTGCGATAAAGGTTGCCTGGAATGTGCAGAACGCCATGACGGCAGTGGGCTGAAGGCTCGGTGGAAGCGTGTGGTCCTTGAGCGACAAATCCATCCAGCAGCGTTTTTTCAGGACGGCCCAACATTCCATGCTCTAATTGCCATCCGACTCTGAACACCCTAATGAAACCCTTGCGTCCCAAGCCACGTGCTCAATGTTTTGTGAGCAAACAACCAACCATGTTTGAAAGGAAACCTGTTCGAGATTACTTAAGTCAGCCAGTGGACAGAGTCGAAAGCCCGGACATGGGGGAGCCCCTGCTCGCTTCCGATATGTTTCTTTCTCAAACATGAGCTGACTGCTGAAAAGTAACAAGTCCGAAAAGGCCCTCACGAACATGGAGCCCCAGGTATCCCCGCAAGCTCGGCAAGAACCTTGGGCCTCTGAAGGCATGGGTTGCCTATGTCCTCGAGAGCAAATACGCGTATTCCCAGCCGAGAAAGAAACTCCCTGAACCAAGGGAACATCCACTGAGCCCTCTTCCCGTTCTCAAGCTCATTCCAGAAAAAAGCGGCGTGGTATGTTGCAACTCTTTTGCTTGCACTTTCTGCTGAAAGGCCCGCTTTCCCCAGAGTCTCCAGCCGAGCCGCTCCTGCAAGAAGGGCGACTGGCCATGCCCAGCCTGCGAATTGAAGCTTCGGTTCTTGGGACAGGTGGGGGAGGTGGGGAGGTGGGGGAGGTGGGGGAGGTGGGGGAGGTGGGGGAGGTGGGGGAGGTGGGGGAGGTGGGGGAGGTGGGGGAGGTGGGGGAGGTGGGGAGGTGGGGGAGGTGGGGGAGGTGGGGGAGGTGGGGGAGGTAGGTGGGGAGGGGGGGAGGTAGGTGGGGAGGGGGGGAGGGGGGGGTGTTGGGAATTGAGGGGGAGGGGTTTGGGCTTGTGGTGTGCCATGGGACACTCTAAGAAGTGAATCCGTTTCGCCACTTCAATTTAGCTCTTCGATCCAACTTGTCCTCTTCCTTTTTATGGGCTGGCTCTCGCTTGCCCTTAAACCAAATTTACACGTGTCGGAAAATACCAAGGAAGTGTCGAAAGCAAACAAGCAACGCTTGGCGTTGATTTAAAACCTGAGGGAGGTCAGAAAAAATATCCGCACCGCGCACTGGTTGAAAGCTCAAAGCGAGAGAACTAAAACGCATAGCTGCATGACACCCTCCAGATCCCTCCAGACTTGTTGTCCTTTCAATTCTCAACCCCCTCCCCCCGCCGATAAACAACCTCTCAACAAAGAAGCACTGCCACAAATATGGTTGTCTTTGTCAGTTATTTGTATGTGCTCGAGAAGTATGTCTCCTGTATCGTTGTGCCAGCAAACCAAGAATACACACCTACAGAAACCGGAAACCGAAGAACACAGAAGGAAACACGAAAACTCCACCGGATTTTGGGGAAGAAATCTAAGACCCCCATCTTCAGACCGGGAACTCAACTAGGTCCTCCAGTAGAGCGGTTAGAATAAGGTACCCTTTTTTCTGTGGCCTATTTGAGTAGGTTTGAACCCTCCCAACCAAAAAAGGGGTTAAAAGGGCACTACTGGACCTAGCAAAAAATGTGTCCACCAACATGAGTACCAATCAAAACCCTTTGTATTAAAATGGTCGACCCAGAACCATGCTTCAAGAATATAGAAAGGGCACCTTGAGGGACCTAGTCAAGTTGGTCCAGGCGTTCGGGCCTCTGGTGCCGCCTGGAGCCACGCCAGGGCTGCGAGCATCACCAGCTGCTGCCGCGTCAGTAGCTGCAGCAGGCCTGGGCTGGTGGTGGGGTGGGTGGTGGGTCAAAACACATGGGTAGGTGAATTCACCACCCATTTTAGTCTATTTTGGGGTAGGTGAATTCGGTGAATTCACCACCCGTTTTAGAACCTACTCTAGCATGGTGGGTGTGGAGGTGGGAAGGTGGCAAGGGGCTGGGTGCGTGGGCTGGGCCTTCAGGCAACAATCATGGAGTGGAAAAATCGCGGGCTTTGCCAGAAGGAAGATTAGCCTTCTAACCCCCTATCAGCTTCTATGTTGGAGGGAGCGTATACCGAAAAATCCAAGATCATGTACAAGGCTGACCTATTCATTTCCGCAATGTCACATATTTCCATGACCACAAACAGTGCTTCCAACACCCGGGGACTCGGAAAATTGTTTTTCTCTTGGTTTCCCTGTATCGCCCAAAAGGACACCCGATTATCGACATATCCAAAGGCATCCCACTGTATCCTAACTTGGCCGCCTCAATTTGGTTGTAACGGGGCCTATAACCCTAGCCTCCTAAGGCGCTAGTAGGTTGATAACCCCCATTTGTAGCCGACACCTCGGCCAAGTAGTCTTGCGGTCCATTCGCAGAGTTGCCGTAGTTCTAACTCACTGCAGGCAAGGAACAGCGCAGCCGCCTGCGAGAAACGGCTTCAAATTCCCGCAAGATCCCTTTTCAAGCATACCTGCCTTATGAAACTCGTTGAATTACCCTCCCTCCCAGAAGCATGGCATCTGTGCGAGTGTACCTGGAAGATCAATCTCCTTTTTAAGGGACCTCTGTCAGGCCACTGTGGATGGACAAAATCCACTACTTCAGAAATCCTAGAATGATGATTCCCTTTTTCCCAACAAACAATGGTTTCAACCATGGTTTCCAAGTGGTGCGAAAGGATTTCGTCCTCAGTAAGCCCGAAGAACAGCAACCTGGCGAGCCTTTCACTGACCAAACCACCAAGAATTTCCAACGCAACCTGCTTCTTGAGGGGCCCCCCGAATATTGGTGGCTCTCTTCGTTTCTGTTTTCCAGGCAAAAAAAACACCAAAGTTGGCACCTGAAGAAAAAAATATACACATTCTGCGCAAATGCCGCGCGCGCAGTGGATCTGTGGTATCGCATCAGAACACGCCCTCGCTTCAGCGCAGAGGATCCAGGCATATTCAAACCTTCTTCTCCATGATGTCGACGACACGGGCTGGCTTGGAGGCTCCGCATTGGACCGAATTAGGGAAGCAATGTAAGAGCATGGAAGCCTGTGAAACCTCAAATGAGTCTTAACCTTCTCAGATAAACCTACACAGATTTTGAAACTGTCTTTCCCAAGGCTTTCAAGCACACATCCAAATCAATTGCAGCACGCCAATGCCCATAGAATGCAAAGGTTATGGCTATGGAAACCAACCACTCAAACGCTCTTAACCCTGTCTCAGTGAGCTCCCCATGTAGCTTGAGGGGTCCAGTTTCCTGACATGCAACCTTCCAAACTTGAGAAACCGCGGGGGTTGGAAGAGGCCATTTGACATTTCGGGTATGGGTCAAAATGAAACCACCAGGGGACCGCAGGTTTTGGTCCATGTTTTTATTTACCAAGGTTCCATTTTGGGTACATATATCTTTGACCCACGGCCTTTGACTTCCAGGTTTCCTTGCAACCCATCGGCCGCTTGGCCCGATCCAATTCGACTCGGCCGATGCGATCCGCCTCACCAGCTGCCACCGGAAGGCGGTCACCACCTCCCACTGCGCCTCCCGCGACAACGACACCTCCAGGCGCAGAGTTCGCGCCCGGAGCAGCTCCAGATGTGCACCTGACGAAGGATGGATGGAGTTTGGTTTGGGCCGCAAACCCAAAAAGTGTGTTGTTGTTCTTTTTGCGGGGTAGGGGGGGGAGGGGGGGAGGGGGAGTTTGGTTGGAGGGGGGGGGAGGGGAGGGGGGGAGGGGGAGTTTGGAGAGGAGGGATAGCGTAAAATATCCAAACAGCTTGATTAGTAGCAACCTATCGGTTGCTTGTTGTTGTTTCCCGGTTTTGCAGGAATTGATTGGACCCATCCCTGACTTTTGGGGTTTGCTTTCTTTTTTTCCGAATATGGTCTATGTCCTTGAAGTGACCAGTGATTGTGGGCGGCGGGGAGCAGCTTGATCAAACGAGACATCCGTCTGCACCACCCACGCCAACACACACACACACAATCCATGTAAGTAACATACCAACAACATGGAGTGTTTGAGCAAGTTCGGCTTGGTTGGTCTGTAGATTTGAAACTGCTAGAAAATAGGCAAATCTTCATAAATTTAAACATATTCAACAACCAAACAGAGCCTTTCAATCACAATACAACTATTATTTTGTAATTCCTGTATTTTGTTTGCTCCAAAGAACTTGAGCACAATTAGCACAATTGGCGCCCTGGAGGACAACCATTTCGGATCGTGAGCCCATATGTTACTTCACTCATTCATTTGACGTTTCACCCCGATCGGAGATTCCAGATGGTTTGCCAGCCAGCCAACCAGGCAAGGAAAGCCCAAATGCACATGGAAAGCTAAGAAAAAAGAGAGAAGGCCCCAGCGGTGCAGAGGAGCTCTCAGCTCACTCGTCTAAAGCACTCCTGCTTGGCACGCGAGAGGCTCTGAGCCAGTCCCGCTGAACCAATATGGCCGCCTCTACTTGTTGCGAAGGGATTTTTGCATAGCCGGCTCACAAATTGAAAAGCACAACACTGTGATCTGACCGATCACAGAACCCTTCCTGCAAAAGCCACTCGAATCAAATCGCAAAACCCTCGCTCCAACAATCATTGAAGCTGACATGGGGGGCTTCGGACTACGGTCCTTTTGGCCCTATCCATTTCTAGCACTCCATCCTCGGTGTCGCCAAACTGGATGCCTCAAAGAACCTGCCCGTTTCATGATTACCACAAGGGGCCGTGGAACTTCCAACGAAGGCCTTTCTGCCAGTTTCCCGGCGAGAAAACGCGTTTCCCCGTGTTGGGGATTGAACCCCCTTGAACCTTTTCAAGGCTTATGTGTTGTCCTTTTTGGGGTTCGAAGCCCAAAAAAAGGTTTAAAAGCACAAACAACAAGCGGCGTGAGTCACGGGGGAAAGGACAGCCTTTTGCGTCTGATCTCCCTAGCGGCCGGAGAGTTGATGAGCCATCTGCATTCGATTCCCACTTGAAAAGGATAATGTCGGAATCGAGTGGGTTGTGGGTCAACAAAAATGTAGCCAAAAATATGTAGCCAAGATGGTACATGGGTTGCCATGGACTAAAATATGCGGTCCTTGACCCATAGTTAAGCTCACTTCCGATCCAGTGGATTGGCCGAAAAACAAAATCAAACTTTTTATTTACGACGAAAATGGGTCTTTCCATCCAGGAGCTCAGGGCAGGGTTGGCCACCTGATTGATTCCCCCAAAAGGGACACCCCTGAGCTTGGTTGCTGTTGAACCCCTGCAAAAGTTTAACTTTTTGGGGGGTTTAGTGGAAATCAACTTTATTTTCCAAAACGTTAAAGTCTAAAGATCCAACCCAATAGCAATCAAGTGAGTTTATGTCTACCCCAAGGTAGTCAAAAAAAAGGAACCACGACTCGCAGTGGATAGAACCCCTTAGTTCAAGTCCAGTGAGCAAATGGCCCGCTCCGGCTTGAGGGGCGATACTTCTCAGCGCATTCGGCGCTTCGCTTCGGCTTCCATTTTCAGATTTCCATGCAACACATGTGCGCCGATGCTTTTCGTGGTTGATTTCAAAGGGGGGCGTCCCTTCCCCAAAACAAAACGATCAGGCACCACTGGCTGGGCGGGGGTAGAAAAGTAGAAAGAAACACCAGACCAAACCCGGAAACGTTCGTGCGTCTGCGCCAAGCCACGCAGCGTTTCCAAGTCGAAGTCAGACGGTCGACTCTGGAAGTACTTCAGCAGCAGCTGCAGGCCGCGCCTGACGTTTTTTGAACAACACCCGCCGGGGTTCTTTGAAAGGCAAACATCGGGTCCCAAAATTGTTTGGTAGGGCACCGATGGTCTGTTTGCTGACCAAAATTGGGAACCCAAAATTGAACTGATAAATCGGGCGGCTTCCGTTGGACTCGCCAAGGTCTAGAAGCAGCTTACACCAAACAAGGGCACCCATGTGTACCCTGAAAAACAACACACCCATTTGGCTCTAGGGCACTACGGTGAGATGGCCTTGAGAAACGGGCACAGAAGCCTACAAAACGCTGCAACATACACGCCAACATGTCCAGCGTCGGCATTGTACCTCCGTAGTGGATCCAGTATTTGAGCCACGGTCAATATTCGTTTTGACCCAACTGACTTGGGAATACGATGAGTAAACCCCACCATTCCCTGAGATGTAAGTCCTGAGGATCACCAAACAAGCAATGATACCCACGATTCTGCACAACCCAAAACCGATCCATGGTAATATTCTAAACAAGAACCACCGAAACCCGCCAACAAAACCCACAAAACGATGCCTGGAATCTTGTCCGTGGCTCACTTCGAAATATTGTTTGGACATGTCCACAAGCGGCGGAGGTGAACAAACAAGGCAGTCACGTATCCCAAAGTACTCAAATGACCCAGCCCTGGCTATCATTTTTGGCGTACAGGAGGGCAACTGAGGCAAATTTGGGGGGAGGGGGGTACTAACCCAGCTAACTCCCGAGCCATCTAAGTAACCAAGCTTGGCGACCAAAACACCAATCTGCCAGTTCCAAAACCTGTTTTTTTTGCGCTCAAAGAGCACCCAAACTCAGCAGACTGCGCATTGGTTCCAAGGCGCCATGTGTCCTGAGCTATGTCTGCCAGGTCTGCGGCACAGTTGGTAGAGGCCAAAAGGCTGCTGGACAGGCAGTAGGGCATCCGCAGCAGCAGCGTGAAAGCCTTGCAGTCAAACAGGTATGTCTGAGAATAGGGACCCAAAAAAATGTTTCCCCGCGGTTTTCCTTTAAATGCGCCAAAAAAGGGCCCCTCAAACAGAACATCCAAACGTGCACAGAATCATCATTACTGGGAACCTTTTGGGAGACATCTAGGTCGGGATTTACATCCAAACACTTCCTGCCGGATTCCCTGAAACAATTACAGCCGAATGATTGCGCTTGATCCTAAATAGTGATGCCTTAAAGTCAGGGTCGTCTGCGCGCACACACGTAAGCTTCGGTGGCCCATTTGGACGAACAAAACTCGAGCCGGTGTTTGGCTCTACTACGGTTGTTCAGGCTTTATAGGCTCCACTATCACTCAGTTAACCCAGGTCCTAGAGGCACTTACGCATTGGGCGGGCCGACTTGGTTGCGGCTAGACCGTGCCGTTGAGCCGTGTGCACCCCGGGCTTGTCTGATTGATTATGGCGCATTTGATGTTGAAGAAAGCCATGAGCAGCAGGTAGCCCTATTTGAGGAGTACATGACTCATACGCACAGGCACATGCACAAACGCACACACACACAAACATTCACACACGCAAACACACACACACAAACACACACAAACACACACACACACACACACACACACACACACACACACACACACACACACACACACACACACACACACACACACACACACACACACACACACACACACACACACACACACCACACACACACACACACACACACCACACCACACCACACACACACACACGCACGCACGCACGCACGCACGCACGCACGCACGCACGCACGCACGCACGCACGCACGCACGCACGCACGCACGCACGCACGCACGCACGCACGCACGCACGCACGCACGCACGCACGCACGCACGCACGCACGCACGCACGCACGCACGCACGCACGCACGCACGCACGCACGCACGCACGCACGCACGCACGCACGCACGCACGCACGCACACGCACCACGCCCACGCACACGCCCACGCCCACGCCCACGCCCACGCCCACGCACCACGCACCACGCACCACGCACACGCACACGCACACGCACACGCACACGCGCACACACACACACACACACACACGCACGCGCACACGCACACGCACACGCACACCCGCACACCCGCACACCCACACCCACACACACGCACACACGCACACACGCACCCACGCACGCACGCACGCACGCACGCACGCACGCACGCACGCACGCACGCACGCACGCACCCACACACACACACGCGCACACGCACACACACACAAACACACACACACACACACACAAACACACAAACACACACACACACACACCCACCCACCCACCCACGCACGCACGCACGCACGCACGCACGCACCCACGCACACACACACACACGTGCACACACAAATGCACAGACAGACACACAGACACACACACACACACACACACACACGCACACACACACACACACACGCGCGGGGACACAGAAACGTACGGGCAAAACGACACATCCAGACGTATTTGCGCAAGCACACACTCACTCGCACACACCACACACACAGACACACGCACGCATACACGCACGCACGCACCCACGCACGCACGCACGCACGGGCGCGGACGCGGACACGCTGGCGCACAATCATACACACAGCGACACACGGGCAGAAACACACAGCACCCAATAGAACAGCACAACACACAAACAAACACCGACACACAAACACGCACGCACACACACACACACACGCACTCACACTCACACTCACACTCACCAAAAAGACACACACTCACTCTCTCTCGCACACACACACACACCCGCAGTCACGGACCGCAACGTGCAACATGCACTTTCAAAGGCGCAGGCGCATGGGCTCAATAATGATCCTCGAAGTCGCTTTGGCATCGTGCAGCCGGGGATGTCGCGAAGACACACAGCAACGAAACTCAACCTAGCAAGTACCCAACAAACACCACGTGCCAGGGGTCGATTCCGACTCCACAAACTAAACACATGATGAAGGCACAACGACGAAACCACACACACATGCATATAAGGATGGGAGAATACAAAGCTAAGCCACGTCATTGTTGAAAGTCTTTGCACGAGAGACAAATAGACGCAGTACCCGTTTCCGAGGCTTCCAGTGGACTTCCAGTGGACTTCCAGTGGTCTTCCAATGGACTTCTTTTTTGGGGGCAACTAGTTCACTTGCCGTTGTTGTCGGAGATCCAACTTGGTGGCTGGTCCTGAGGCGGCGACAGACAAAGCAAGCGCTGCAAAGGTGAGGTAGAGGTAACCTCAGGTCTCAACCAATGTCGGGGTTCCAAAAGACCTGAAGTCAGCACAGGGGGTGAGCCCGATGAAAACTTGACATGCAGGAATTGAAGCCCAAGCGACAAAGAAGGATCGAGGTCCATTTGATGTTGTGCTCCTGACAAGAGCTGCAAGTCAGTCGCAGCATTGCAAATCTTCACGCTTGAGCAGCTGGGGATAGCTGGGGCCTGAAATAAAAGGAATGCCACATTCCAAGGTGTGCATAGCAGCATTGTTTCCAGGATTCACGACTTTGACGTTATCCTGCAACATATTTCATTGCGCCACGTTGCTGCGGGATGCTGCGGGACCCTTGCATGGTTCAGGACTTATATGGGGGTTGTACAAAATTACTTTGCCTGGGGACCCCCCAGTCGCCGGCCAATCGCGATCCAATCGAGGTCCCACAGGGTCCAATCGCGGAGCAACGTTGGGCATCGCTGCCGTTTCTGTTTCAAGTTCCGCCGTCTTATCTCAAGCGCTGGCCTTCCTCTATATAATTGGAAGAAGGAAGGAAGTGACGTAGCTCAGATGGGCAGGGGCTCACTGGTGGAACTCGTCCAATCGCCGTCCAATCGCAGAATTCGGCGGCGAAACTTCGGTTTGCAGCTTCCGCAAGCAGATTTGGAAAGCACTGTCTGGCCCTGCACAAACCAAATCAACATTCAGGACTCCAAAGGAAACTTTTCCTCGAGCCCGCGCAAGCAAAATCAGCGAGACGTGCGTCGGCACCATGAAACGTCTAAACTCATAGTAAATTCGTTGCCCTGTCGCGGTCCAATCGGCGGCCTTTCGCGGCTCGAGTTTTACCAATCGTGTGGTTTAACAAGTTGCCGCTGTTCATAAATTTTAGACATGCAACGGACGGCCCCCATATACAAAAGCACCTGCAAGCAACATGCCGCACACCCACTTGCAAGGCACGGCTTGGCTCCTCCACGACAAGAGGTTGAAAGCGCGCCTCGATTGAAAGGCAAGCAATTCGATTGTTTCGGGTTCACATTCGACATGCACAAACTGTAGTTGCTCTCGACGTCTCTTGACACCGCGCTTCTGCAATCATGGAGCAATTCCAAGGACTCGATTTCATCACAGGGTTTGCGCAGCCGTTCATCTTGAAAAACAAACACAAAGCAAGAAAAAACAAACCAACAAAGCGGGCACAGGTTCATGTTGGGTTCATCTTGAAGCCAGCTTTCATCTGAGAGCTTGCATTCTGAGGGCAGTGCTTGGCTCATGTACATCACCTTAGATCATTGCAGCAGGTAGCCCAATCCCTGGGGTTCAGTTGCCACCTTTGAAACACAGGGGGTTCATATAACCATTGTTTGTCTAAGCAGTTTCATCATCCAAATTGGGTCAACCATTCTTGCAACGGGTGTTCAACCCTAGGGCAATGACGTCAGGCAAGCACCCAACAGGCTATCAATAGCAAAGCTTCGACGAGCAAATCCTCGGTTCCCCCCCTCCCTCCGAAATGGACCATAGGCTGGGTCCATGTTGCCCGAAACTCAAATGCATGCGGTGTCGGAGTCTTCGAAGCTGAGCGGCCTTCAAACTTTCAGATCCCGAAGTTTATAATTTCAAATGGGTTCCGGCTTGATGCGGGTATGTCCTTTTCGAGAGCCCCAACATGGTGCGTGCTGATTTGGGCTTCCTTTTGCCGCGAAAATAGCGAGCCTCAAGGAAAAAAACGAGCCATCCATGTGGCATGCGCATACGGAATTAGGACCTATACGGATCAGTGGGGATCGCGGAACTCGTCGTGAGCTTCCCACCAAGTTGCCAGAAGCGGAGAAAGAGTGCCGAAAAAGAACTGCTTTATGTCGGTGCTCAAGCGGGAGAGGCAAACCACCTCGCTCATGCAAGCAAATGAGTCAAACACCATGTTTTGGCTGCAAAGCAACGGGAAAAAACAACCGAAGCACGTGCCCAACAGCTCACTGGGGTACAACGAACTCACCAGTGGCCTCTACTTGGGGATCTCATATCTTTGGTTTTGGACTTATTTGTCATCCTTGTTGTCCGGCCTGATGTCCTTGATCAAGACACCCTGGTTGCATAACGCAATTTCCGCAGGCATGCCACAGGCGAAGGCAAGAGATGTGGGAACAAAGGGTATGGGTATGGGTCAAAATCAAACCAGGATATGGACCGATCGTTTTTTCTTGTCCCTTCTATTTACAAGGGGCAACCCATTTTGGGGGAACCTCTTTTTGGCCCACAGACTGTATGGGGATTGCAACTGAAGGAAAATGGGTTGCCCGGTTGCCCATTGCATAAGTGTTCGCGGGAAGCTCAAGCTTGATTCAAGCTCGCGCTGTTCGATTCTCCCGTCAAAGTGAGGGTTGCTATGATGTCAAGTGCTGCTTTCCGCGCAATATATGCGCATGGGCTCCTGCTAGCAGTACGTCTCTTTCCACCCCCCCTCCCCCCCCCAAATGAAGAAGCCTTCCTCCCTGCTTGAAGAAGAAGCTTGAAGAAGCCCCCCTGCAAGAATCGCCCTGAAGAAGCCCCCCCCCAGCCCCCCCCCCCTTGAAGAAGCTTTCACTCGTGGCCCAAACACTTGACTCAGTAAAGCGGCATAGCCCACAGCCGCGGCTGCGATCAAGCATACGGGCTCGCTGTATGAGCCTCGGCTTGCCGCTAAGCCGGGAATCCGAAGCCCACAATGGAAACAAATCTGATTTGGCTTTTGAGGGACACCAAGAGGAAATCAACAATGGGTGTCTAAACACCTCTAAGTGTTGAACTATAGCTGGATCCGCGGGGTACGCTTTCCCTTGAGGTCCTGGTAGCATGAGCAAAGAGTGGCAGTCAATGCCAAAGGATAACGCAGCTGTTGGAGGCCAAGCAAACACAACCTTCAAAAGCCTTCAAACTCTAAAAACCATTGTTCGCCGGCACAGCACCGTAGCAGTCTTTGCAGGCCAAGAAAATAATTTGTATCCAAACTTTTGTGGGCGTCCGAAGATCTAGGGCCCAAACTGCTTGGTTTCCTTTTGGTTTCCCTTCAGAAGCAACCGCAAGGAGAATCTTCAAACTAGACCCTCTCCTTGCACCTTGGCGATGAGTGTGCTAATTCTTGGTCTTACGGTCAGATCAAGCTTTGCTTACAACAAACCTTATGGCAGGTTTCTTGGGCGCAATGCCATGTACGTTCAAACTAGCTGACCAAAACGGACGACTGTAGATGCACACACAACACCACAAAAACAATGACTTCGCACCAGTTGGGATGGATAAAGCCCGAATTCAATTCTGGGTGATAAACCTCCTACCTGGTGCCCAGAAATTTCGTTGCAGGCCACGGATTCTTCAGCCGCCGAAGCTTCACATCATGCTCTGACCAGACCACAAAGGACACCTATGTCCGATCAAGCTGCTCCGAGGTGGATTTGTCCATCCATGGTCGCCTTTTGCCATGTCTCAAATTGCTGGAACCCCCCAGAATGGGTCGTGTCCCTTTCGTGTCACCTCAAATTAACCCGAGAGAAAAAAGATAAGACAGAAACAACTGGCTTCTTACAAACAAATGCCCCAAAGTGACAGAGGTCCACGTTCGCCTTCAAACCAAGCCACTGATCCAAAAAAGACACCTGTGGATGGACAAAAAATGCTTAAAACGAACCAGAAGCAAAGCTGCTTCCCAGCCTCCCAGCTGGGCTCTATCCATTCCAAAAATGTCTGTCCATCAATGGCTAGGGTGCTATTTTGTCACCTGGAGGTGGACTCAAACCCATGGCTTTCCTCGAATGAGTACTGGAAGTTGATGTTTACTTTGGGGTAATCACACAATGGATACCAACATTGGTCATTCCCATGACGAAATCTCACTTTGAAGCGCAGTCCGTTGGTATCACAGAAAGTGGCAACCAGAAACCCCACTTTCCACATGGGTGGCTCGCCCGTTTTTGGAGTTGCTGCCCCTTGTTTGGTGGTTTCAAAGGGAAGCCAAGAGGAAAACCATGGACAAAACAAGACGCCATATGATCCACATGGGTGTGGGTCAAACTTCAACCAGCAGGGGACCAAATTTTTGTTCGTCCATGTTTCCATTTCCCAGTGCAACCCGGTTTGGGCACCTATTTTTGACCCACGGTCACATGAGTTACAATCACAACCGGGCGTTGATATGGTCTACCCAGAACCATGTAAAGAACTACGAAGGCGGCCGAAACTATTTCTGGCTGGGACTGCCCCTTACTAACCTTCATCTACCTGGACATGTCTTCGGTTGAGGCCGGAGCTGGCCCGGGGCATGGCCTTGTCAAGGCCCAAGATCACAGCGGCGCCCAGCAGTGTGCCGAGGCCCGCGTCTGTGAAGATCCTCGCTGCTTCGGGAACTGGTTGCGAGCCAGAAATCCAAGCACCGAAGTCCTGGTTTCTGATTCGAGTCACCTATGTAAACACCAAACAATGGTTTCAACCATGGTTCAAAGTGGTGCGAGATGGATTTCGTCCATCCACAGTATGGGTTCAGTTTCCCGTTGGCTCCTTTAACCTGCTGCTGCGACAGGTCAAAAATGAGTTTCCGAGTCCGGGCGGTGGAAACGACTAAAGGGGATTTCCCGACTAAAAGCAAACCGTAGGCATGCACAGTTCCTGGCTGGACACCCGAGAGCCAGCCGTGTTCCCTCCTTCCGGGCGGTGACAAGTGCTGGATGGTGGCAATGGCTGTTGAAAGTCAAAGGGAAGTTCTGGTGGCTCGTTTTTGGAGGCTCGCCAGCCCATCCACAGTACCCACCGCACAACACCGCCAGACCACACACCCGCAAAGCCAGCTTCTTGGGAACTGATTCTTGTGCGATTCGTTTCTGGGGTTGAATCCTTGATGCTGTAGAGCGGTGGGACACACATGCAGATCAAACGATGTGGGCAAGGGGATAACAATTCATAATGCCCTTTCTGTGATACCAGAGTTTCCCATCCCTATGACCATGGTATCACTTATGTCTGTGTTGCTTGGTATCACAGCAAATGGGCAACACGTCTATACATGTCCCGCATGTAGTTCTGCTACAAGCGAAGCTTATGAATTCAACTAGAGCTGTGTGAGGTTCCCAACAGATTCGAACTACTTGCCTCTCGAGTTCCTGGTGCTAAGGCCTTAGGCCCCGAAGCGCAGATGCATTCAAGCTGCTGAATCCATCCACCGATGCTCTTTCTAAGACTACCTTGGCCGTCCCATCCAAATAAGGGACATGATTCCATGATCATGGACCTGCAGGGGGGCTATGAGGGATAAGCCAAGGGTAAGCCGCGAAGGACTTGTTCAGTGTTTGATAGGTGATAGCCCCCCTCCCCACAAAGCCCCCTGGAGGTCCGTGACATGACTCACACGCGCTTCAATCCAGGTTGCTCATATACCAAAGAGGCAGCCAAATATAAACGGCCTGGATGTTCTCTGCCACATCGCGCAATGATGGCTGAGTCAAAGGAAAGATGATGAGCAGGAAAACGGCACCTGCCATGTTGATACTGCGGAGGGACAACATCCTGCAGCTGCTAGAATTACTGGCAACACCTGCCTGCTAAACTCTGCGAAGTGGATTTTGCCCATCCCCAGTATCTTGCCACACTTTGTGATCAATGTCCACTGAGCAATCAGTCAAAGTCATCTCTGCCTGATCTGAGGGCAAGAGCAAAGTCCATCTCCTCAGGTTCTCATGGCAAGCACAATGGCAAACGGTTTCAGGGCTTGCTAGCCTTGAAGACCCGACCATTTACTGATGAGTTTAGGGGAAGCCACTCACCTTGCAACCCGATATCAGGATCACATAAGTCCGGTTGCTTCTGCTGGACTTGGTATCTTGGCTGTTCAAAGCGCTAGAAAGTTGCACCTTGAAGTGCGACGGGTGCAGCTGACCGCCAGTCTGTTGCTCCGCCCCAAAGGGGCAAATCAAGGCTGCAACAATCATTCGGCACAAGGTCAACCAACAATTCCTTCAAGGCCAACAAGTAAACATTGCACTATAAACACACAAACAATACAACTTATTCATGTAATACATATTACGTCTATCAGCACCATTCACATTGCCCACAGCCCCCCGTGGGTTGCCGGTACCCCTCAGCCATACTTGGCCGGTGCCGGGCGCCACGTTCTTACGGTGGTGCCGTCGCACCACCCAAGCTATCGGGGACAGGCAAGTTTGGGATAAGATTGGGGAAGCAGGTTTAAGGTCTAGGTGTCAGCTTTTGTGTGTAGGGTTTGTGTTTAGGTTTTGGGTTTAGGTTCACGGTAGGTTCAAATCCAGGGCTCCGGCGTTGATTTAGGGGTTTAGGTTTAAGATGTACTTTTTCAGTTTAGGGTTTGGGTTCGGTTTAGGGTTTAGGTTTAAAGTGTTGCGCTATAGGTTTGGGTTTAGGAATCGGCTTAGGTTAGGTTTAGAGGGCAAGGATTCGTTTAGGCTCAGATTTAGTGTACAGGGTATAGGTTTGGGTTTTGGGCTTAGTATTTAAGGTGTCGGGGTTTAGGTTTGGGGTTTTGGTGCAGGCGTCCGGTTCGGGGCGCGGGCAAGCCATGGGGGCTGGACGAAATATTAACATGGTTGTTGCTGTCATTATTGCCCTTAGTATTATCGTATCATTATCATTGTCATTATGATGGTATCATTACTTGATGTCATGAATATTGTTACTATTATTTTATTTATTGTGTATTGTGCATCATGTATCATGTATTACGTATTGTTGTTGTTGTTGTTGTTGTTGTTGTTGGTGTTACTTACCATGTCTTTGCTGTTCCTCATGTATCGGGTGCTATTATCATCAACTGTCTGTCTTATCACCATCATCAGTACCATGGCTATCATATAGTATGATCATCTCTCTTCGTATTGCTTTACCTATGTACGGATATTGTCAAAGACACATAAACCCAACCACAAACAAGCAAAGCACACACCCACACCCACCAAAAAAAGACCCCCCACACACAACAAAAACAAGCAAACACACATTAAAAACGCACACAAAAGACCCACATTTATATGACCCACACACCCCGACAAAAAACACACACCCATTAAAAAGACTCCCACACACAAAAAACAACCCACACCCACAAAAAAGGATCCACGCACAGAAAAATAAGAAAATACGTACACCCACGCAAAAACACACACACACACACCAAAAAAACAAACACACACACACCAAAAACAAAACACACACACACACATACCAACAAAAAACGAAACCCATCAAAAACAAAAAAACACGGTTTAAAGACAGATACCATCCGAGCTGCAAAGCTGCGGCCACCGGATCGAAGGAGCCGCGCGCTCCTGATGGGTGACGGGAGCAAAAACTGGGGCAAACCCCTCGAGATATGGTCCCGTGGTCCGTGGTGACCATATGTGGTTACCCATACATGTGAGTTATTTATTTATATATGTGATGGGTGTGTCCTTGTTTGCGGGTGCTCCCTTTCTTGTGGTAAAAAGCAACACCCCCTGGACAACCACCATGGGTCCCACAAAAAAGACACCCAAATGTCATTGAGCCCCAAGCTGCTTAACAAGAAAAGCAAAATGTCTCAAGGCTCTAAAAGCAAGTCTCCAAGAGTCCTTCCTTCTTGATGAGGTTTGTCTTTGTTCCAGGTGCCACTTTTTGTGGTTGGTGTGGAGGGAAACCATGGGAACACCAACCATTTCGGGGCTCGCTGAAAAAGACGCGCCCATGATTTCATGACCTGCAAAATGAGAAGTGGTTGGGGGTGCGGGTCGCAAATTCCTGGCGTGGAACAAGCCTTTTGAACAACAACATGTTTGCTGGTGTTCGATGGTAGCAGCTAGGACAGGTTGACAAAACCGATCAACATATTTTGACAAATGGGTGGTTGTTTTGAGGGCACCTTTTTGTTGGTAGTTTTAAAAGGAAAACCCTATTGTGGGGGGTCCCATAAAATAACACGAGGCTGAAGGCTGCGGTTCCCAGAAGCCGCGATGTATTTTGAATGCCAACGGCCCCTTGGGCCATTTCAGATGCGTAGTCTTTTAGGTACATCACACTATATACGTACACTTAGCAGTGCGGTCAGATCAACTACACTGCTTTTGGGACAGTACTTTGAGTTTTGGACGTAGGGAAAAGCAGTTGCTGGGGGGTGCTGGGACACGATGAAGTCCAGCAAATGACTGAAAGGAGTATTGGCTGTCAAAGATGTCATCACTCAAGGTACGGGTGACCTTTGCGTGGGGCACAGTGATCCGCGTGCAGGAAACGGAACAAACAGAGCAGGCTGAAACACTAGCCTACCGGTGGGAAAGGAGTATTGCAATGAAAACTCACGATTGGAGTGCTACATCATCAGCCGTACGTGCGCGGAGACATCACGCTGTTCCGGGGGCCTCATCTAGATTGCGTTCGCATCGCTCATGGAAAAGGGACTTATGTAGTGGACACAAAACAATGAAGGAGGGAAGTCAGACAAGCGTAAGGGCCTGGCATGAGAAGCACGCCCGTATGCAGCGAACTGAAATCATTCTTCGGATTCATGGGGAGTTCATTTGCCTTGCTCGAGCCCAAACGCAAATCAATGGAGCAAAACACCTGCACTTGCTGAGATTCCGGAAAAAGAAAAGCGCGCACTATGATTCCCTTGGCGGAAATCAAGGGTACCAGTGAAGGATGTCCCTGATATTAAACGTGTCTACCTTCTTCCCCTCTAAAGCATCACCTAGGAATCTCACGAATTGGCCGCTGAAAGCCCAGCATAGGGAAAATCCAAGGAACCCCGCAGGGGCGGGGTGCACCAAAAGACATGTAAGGAATCAAAAAGGCGGCCACTGTGTTTGGGGCCCTAACTTTTTCTGCCGAGACATTTCGAGCTCGTCCCAAAAATGCCGCTCCCAAATTCAGCGCAAACCACTGAACCGAACTGCAGCCGAGAGTCTGCCAAAGGACGATGAGCACAGCAATGCCAGTACCCACGGTCCACAACCAATGGTCCACCTGAAGAGAAGCCACCAGGTGCCACAAGCAACTGTGAGACCTTTAAGGGGATAGATCTACGCAGCCCGCAAGAAGGGGTCTTAAATCCTTAGAAGGGAGGGTCTTTTCTAGTAGGAGGATTTTGAAGGTTCGCCCTACCAACATGATCGTGCACCTTTTGAGACCCAGTATTTACTTGTGCCAGGATCAGTGCCAAAGTACTTGCGTCAGGATCAGTTCAAACGGAAACGCTGTTAAGGCCTCGGCATGCCCTCAAGCAAACTGGAGAAGTCAAGCTCCGCCCGACATTTGGATTTGTGTCTGTGTGTGATTGTTGAGGGGGTGCGCGCCACAAACAAATTTGCACGCTGGTCTGTTTGGAACAATGTTTGCTGGTGTTGCCAAACGCACTGAGCTTTGTCAACAAACGTGCTCAATCTGGCATCATACTAGAATATATGTGCGCGCTGTCCGCATGTCATGTTCTTTATATGCGTGAATTCAAGCTCGAGATGCGTAAAAATGCAATCGCACAAGCACGTACAGGTCTGCCCTTTTTTCGGGGGACCCCCTAAAATTGTGGTTTCCTTTTGGTTTTCCTTTAAAACCACACAACATGGGTACTCTCAAATAAAACACCCCCAATGTCTTGCTAGTTGACCACCAGGCGTTCGCAGCACACACTTCCCAGGAATTCAACCTGTGGTTCAAGCCTGGAATCAAAAAGTGGAACGCTGGCGCCCGTATCCCGGGGTGTTTGAAAGACCCCAATATCAAAATCGTCGTCCCGACAAGACGAACTACCTGATCTGCGCAAGGCCAGCCTCGAAGCCATGGGACCTCAACTTTCAGGCCACGGAACTTTGCTCTCAGCTCTCCCATCTCTCTCTGTCTCTCTCTCTCTCTCTCGATGTTGCTTTATCGTTGTGTTGTTCTTTCTTCATGTTTCCATGTCTTTATGTATTTGTTTCCTTCGTTGTCTCTCTCTTTATCCCTCTCTCTTGATTTGTGTGTCTCTTTGTCTACATTGTAATATGATCATTATGTTTGTTAAATGTATGTATTTATAGTGCTTCTTTTATTGGGTCTCATTGTTATCCCTTTCTTCATATACTGTCTTGATTCCTTAAGAATTGTTGACGTCTTTTTTTCTTTATCTTCGTGCATCTATGTACCAGTCCCTGGGCCACGTACCCCCCCCCCCCCCACCAATGCTTCGGTCCCAGACTCCCCCTTTCACCCCGTGAACCAACACCCCCGCACTTCTCGCAACATCCTACCCTAAACCAAACCACCCTGCAACCCCTCCTTTTCCCCAACCCTAAGCCTAAATCAACCCAAACCCCAAACCCACCCGAAACCCACCGCAAACCAACCCTGAACCAACCCTGAACCAACCCTAAACCAACCCACCAAGCCTAAACCAACTCCGAACCACACCCCAACCACCCAACCACCCCACCACCCCACCACCCCACCACCCCCCACCACCCCACCACCCCACCACCCCGGGGGGGGGGGGGGGGTTGGGGGGGGCGAGGGGGGGGGGGGTCCACGGCCTGGAACATATATATATATATGCTTCGGCTTGTGTCTGTATTTGTTTCTTTGTAAGGTTATTTATTATTGCTTCCTTATTTCTCTGTCTTTATTTGTTCTTGTCTTTTTATGTTCTAGTTGGTCTTCCTGGTTTCTTTATTTCTTTATTTCTTTATGTATTTTCCTCCCTGCTGTCCTTGTTTCTCTCTTTCTCTCTTTCTCCCTTTCTCCCTCTCTTTCTCTGCTTCTTCAGCTGCCTTTTTGTAGAGTTAGTTAATTCTTTATGTTGTTCTGCATCTTGCCTTTCTTTTTGTTTGGCTCACTTCCGATCTCCTTTTTCTTGGCTTGCTTCCTTATTTCGTGCGTGATGTGTTTCTAAATTTTGCTGTTTCTGTATGATATGTGAGTTTGCTCATTGTGTGTTGCTTCTTTGTTTGTTTAATTGTTTATCTATTGTCTTCCTTTAGTTGTGTATTTATTTCTTTAATTACTTAATTGTGTCATGCCTTTCTTTCTTTATTTTTTTTATTTGTCTTTCTTTCTTTATGTTTTCTTCAATTATGTCTGCGTGTCCTGTATTTATTCATTTACTTTTTTCCTGTTCATCTCTTTTTTTCGTTTGCTCAGTTCTACTGGTTTCGTCGTTTTTTTTTCTCCTTCTTTCTTGCTAGCTTCATTTACATGTATGTCTTTCTTTCTTCGATACTTCATTCTTTCATTCTTTATTTCTTTCCTTCTTGCTGTGCCTTTCGTTCTTGAATTATTCCTTTATGTCTTTCTTCTTTGTTTGATTTGTTTTTCTTCATCTATTTATTTATTTATCTATGTGTGTCGTGCTTTCTTCAGCTCCTGTCTGTTTGGATGTTTATCTAGTTCTATGCCGGTGATTTCTTTGTGCATTTCCTTTTTTTCCTGTTCCTTTCTTTTGACTGTGTTCTTTGTGTATATTGTTTGATTATTATCTTCGTTCAGAAACTTATTTATTGTTGTGTTTCTCTCTTTATGTTGTTCTGTCTTTCTTTTCTGTATGTCTTTCTTTATTCATGTCTTTTCTTTTTCAATTTCTGTCTGGCTTTCTTTCCTTCTTTCTTCCTCTCTTTGTCCGCAGTGCCCTCTAAATCAAGTGGTAATCTTGTTTGTGTTTCCTGACCACCGTCCTAAAATTCTTGGCATTGACCGGATGCGCAAAGTCTCTGCCGTTGCAACAACAAAACAATGCATTTCCAATTTTTGCCCCAACCGCATGCCGCACCCCGGGACATGTGGCAACCAAGTCGAGGTGCTGTCGCGCCGCCTGTTGTGACGCATCACTGTCCGGACCTCAGGACTTCGCTGGCGGACCCCATGTGTGCCCACGGCTGCCCAAGAGCTCGGCACCATGTGGGATTTGCTTTCAGATCTTGATTCAACCAGCTGTTCAATGAAAGAGGTTCAAATGCCAGTGCTTCCTCAGGCAATCCAATCCCCCTGTCCCACATCTGTCCATTCAAGTGAATGATGGTTTGAACAAAGAAATTTCAGGAAGCCCGACACACGGTCACGTCACAGGACGCAAAAACGCTTTCTTCTCATTGTCCTCCGAGGCCGTGGCCAGGGGCGTGGATCGAAAATCTCTCTGGGCGCATGGGACCTTCTCGCCAGAGCGAGGGCCATTCTATCTCTACATTCTGCAAGCAACGAAACTTCTAGCCACTGGTGCTGAGATGGCCGCGGGTTAAGCGGTGCAATACAAAAACCACGCAAGATCCAAGCTCACCAAGATGGCAGATGTGAGAAATCCGCGAAACTCAGTCGGCCTTGAGTCTGAATGGGGAACATCCATGGAAACGATGTCCAAGGCTTCCCAATCAAATGAGCAGCGCCCTAAATACGCCACACCCCCTAATAAGTACAGTATATTGCCCGGAGGCCAAACAAACATATTTATCGGGTCTGCTTTGTTGCGCCACATGACAATGAAATCTCTGGGCAAGATGTGGCTTTGCGTATACAAAAGGTAAAAAGGGGCAACAAATCGAACACCTCTGCAAACAATCCCTTTTCGATAAACATACGCTAAGTTAACCAAGGATAAAATAATCCGTGCTATTTTCCATTGTTGCTTTGGTTTGGCGGTGCTTTTTCTAGTACTAATTTCATGAGGGTTTAGTCTGGTCTAGTGCTGCTTGCAACATGGCTCCTAATATGGCTGCAGCAGGGTTGCTGGACATCCAGGAGTTTAGATTGCCCAAGCAAGTAACCAAACTTTCAGTTTAGCACTAGCATGGCCTTCCCAAAAAGTGACCAAAGTTCAACACAGAACTCAGGGAGTGAGTTTCCAGCGCCCCAAGCACTATACCCATATAAAATGCACATGCGCGCAAGCCTCGATCTCCTTGTCCGGATTGCCTGGCGTGCCGGGTGCTTTCGGCTCGGTCAACCAGCCCCTCTTCGGCTCACCGGGCTTCAAAACCCAAAGGCTTGCCTGGCCAAAGTGTGGAAAAATCACAGAACAGGGCCAAGTCAAGTTTTGTGTTAGGCAAAATGCTCAAAAGAACAAACTGCACAAGAACAAACTGCCTTCAAAAGAACAAAGTGTGGCCAAAACCAAGGTGTTTTTCGAGTGTCTTTGCAATTGACGAAAAAATGCCGGTTCGTTGTTTGGCATAGTGTTGTTTATCACGCGACCTCGCAGCTTGCAACTTCCGCAGGGAAAAGCACCATGACTAACTGCAAGCCCAATTTGATTGTCTTCCATTTGCTTAAGCCCCCTGGAAAACATGATGAAACATTTAGAGTGATAGATTCCATTGGAAACCGACGAGGGAAAATCAATTAAAAGATTCATTTCAGCAAATGGAAGAATTGTTTGATGCGCTAGGAGCCACAGCCAAGCATCTGTTTCACCGTTTCTGTGGACTCAAAGCCATCACCATGTACGCACCGGGGCAGCGGAGAATACCGCTAGTTACCAAACAGGGGGGTGTTCCCATTGCATACTCATCTGAGCATTGCTTTTTGAGAGGTTCAGGGCTTATACACAGCTGCGGAGGCTACGTGGCGGGCTTTGCGGGGTCAAAATTCGTGGCAGCGTTGGCTTCGCGAGGGTGCGCGGCAAGACTGAGGCTTCGCGGAGTGGCTTCGCTGGGCTTTGCGGATGCTTGTCCGGCGGTAGGAGGGACATTGAGCTTCAGGACTGGGGGACATGGCTGGGCCTCAAAGGCACGGAGCATGGAAGTTGGACCGCGGTGGCTTCGCGGAGGCTTCGCGGAGGCGAAAACGTTCCATCGTTTCTGGCAAAACCGGGCCTGAAACGCACAGTGCTCTTGCGGTCGTCTTCCTGTCGTCTTCCCATAATCTTCCGGCAGTCTGACTGCAATCTTTCTAATAATCTTATCTACCTTCTGGCAGCCATCTGAAAATGACTCTAAGCATTAACCTTTGGCATGCTCCTGCAATAAAAACACATACACTCCAACCACGAAGTGGCTTTGCAAAGTGGCTTCGCCTGTGTCAATGTTACCGGGCTTCGCGAATTGGCTTCGAGGGGCTTCGCGGCACACAATGTATCACACAAGTGGCTTCGCGGAGAACATCATCTGAGAAAAAACGCTGCTCATCTGGGCTTTCTCAAAAATTGGCCGCTGGTGCTTGGTGTTCTTTTGGTTCCCTTTTGACACCGTCCACAAAAGCGCTCCCCTATTTTGAGACAGACTCACATGGGCTTGTCTCAAAATGGACCCGACCATAAGCCCGCCAAAGGTGCTGATGCCGGGCTGTATCTGGCCAGCCTGGCGAGCCATAAGCCCAAGGCTTCGAAGGCCAAGAGGAGGATAGGCGCAAACGTGTCTGTGTGTGTGTCTGTGCGCGTGTTTTAAGGGCACTCGTTTTGGGGCTGGTGTAAAAGGAAACCAAGAGAAAACTTATTTTTGGAGGGGGGTCCCCTATTTTGACACATTGCCCACATGGGAACCGCGGAGATTGGCAGCCATGGCCTCAAATTTGGATGCTACACACGCGGCTGTGTCCTTCGGTGAAGCTGGAACCCGCCTATTGGAAGCTTGGGAAACTTCGTTCGAGGGCTTCTGCGTCACCAAAGCAAACACCTTTCGTGCGTTAAACAAAATCAAGCAAAGAAACACAAACACACACACAAGCAAACAAACAAACAACGAAAAGGAAGGCAAGAACCAAACAAACCATCAAGAAAGAAAGCAAGCAAGCATGCAAGCAAGGAAACAGAGCAGAGACGAGCCAAGCAAGGCAGCAGACTGACAAACAAACAAGGACACAAACGAAACAATACCAAACAAAAAATATAACACTGCAAACTTAGACCAAAACTTAGCCTCTATCCCTGTGGAGGTTAAAACCGGCCAATAGTCATGTAACAAACCCCGCCACTGTTCATGTAAATATTCATGTAAACAAAAAGGCGCCGTAAAGAAACACGTAAAAGATCATGTAAACAATGTGCGCCTCAGTGTTGGATGCTGGAAGCTGCATCATTTGCCATGTGACAGGCCTGAACAGATATGAAAGGCGCATAATCAAATGGCAAAGCATTGGCAAGAAGAAGGTAAGGCTCCAACGCCCCCCTCCCATCTCCATAACAAGCGCCCAAGGTGTTGATTGAACGATCTTTTTAAGGCTAGGCCCGCGTGTTAACTCCTTAGCAGCTACCATAGAAATGCTAGCAGGCCAAACATCTTAAACACGTGGTTGGTAAGCCTAAGCATGCGTGAGCAGAAGCAAGAGCAAGCATGCAGTTGCAATCTTCGGAATGGTTCAGAATGGTTTCTAGGTACGCAGCTCCAGCATCTCCGAACGGTTCAGAACGGTTCAGGGTATGATGCTGCAATCCCTCCTGTTTCGGGCATGCTGCTGCAATCCCTCCTGAACGGTTCAGAACGGTTCATAGCATGATGCTGCAATCCCCCCTGAACGGTTCAGAACGGCTCCTGGGAAGCTTGAGCGACGAACGGTTCAGAACGGTTCAGAGCTGTTCTGAACTGTACGCGTGCTCTGTGCATCTCTGCGCGTTGCTTTGCTAGACGGGCTCCAGAACGGTTCAGAACGGTTCAGGGGCATGGGTTCCAATGCCTCCGGAACAGCTCAGAACGGTTCAGGGGCATCGTTCCAATGCCTCCGGAACGGTTCAGAACGGTTCAGGGGCATGCAGTTTCGGTCGCACCGTTCTCAGAACGGTTCGTGAGCACACGGCTGGCGGTTCCGAGTCCTAGGTAAAAGGCCAAGCCGGCATCGGAACACGCAGGCGATCCGAAATCCCAAAGCAAAAAAGGCAAAGAGTTGCCGGAAATTTACGCACAAAATACGCAAACATTTACGCAGAAAAAGGCTAGCTGAACCGTTCTGAACCGTTCAGGGGACTTGCGTGCACATGTGACAGCATTGATCACTCCTTTTTTTCCGGCCTTTGCTCAACTGGATTGCCTGGGTCTTGCGGACGAACGAACAAGGCTTGAAATCGTCCTTTGCAACTCCTGACTGGTTGGATCAGCGGCCACGCGGAGACAACCGCGTGAAGAGTCGTGTGTGAATGTTTGTGTGTGCGTGGGTGGTGGCAAGGTCGCCCAACAATAAGGTGACTAAGTCTTGATTGTTGGAAAGTGTCAGAGTATTGCCCTCAAATATTCTTAATGTTGTTCACGCAGCTCACATAACCAATGACCGGACATACCAGACGTTCTATGACAAGACGCAGTGTTCCTAGTCCTCGATTCCTACATCATGTCGTTTCTCATGACCACTAAACACACATGTATCTTGGTGGGGGTTCTGGCTGCCGGGTGTTAGCATGGCAATGCGACCCAAGAGCAAGCATGGGCGCGCGTGTTTTTGCGTCCGGACGGCCTTTTTGGCCTTGCAAACCACACACATGCTCACGAGCAAAAAACATGTGGCCAGCAGCTACCAGTACGCATGAACATTCATGTCAAAGATGCCGCGGCTCTTCCAATGATTCATGACTCATGATGCTTTGCCTTCCTTCAGTGATATGAGCAGGTGGAAATTCGCGAAGGGGAATATTCTCGTCAATGCATATCCCCGTCCATGAGGGACACTAAGTCCAGCTCACGCATGGTCACTCAAGATCGGGCAAGAGAAAATGAAATACAATTATTTACTTCATTATTTACCATATTATTTACGGACTCTTTCTACTAACGGCCAGGCCAACCAGAAAGCTTGATTGATTTACGTGATTGTTTACGCCTTTATTTTCGGGTACGGCGAGAACGACCGACTCCCCTATTTATAGAGGCTAAGTTTTGGTTTAACAGCAAACAAACAAACAAACAAACAAACAAACAAACAAACAAACAAGCAAGCATGCAAAAAAAAGAAACAATCAAACCAACAAACAAACAAACAAACAAACAAACCAACAAACAAACAAACAAACAAACAAACACACAAACAAACACCAACCGGACAAACAAACAAATAAGCAAGCAAGCAAGCAAGCAAGCAAGCAAGCAAGCAAACAAACAAACAAACACAAAGCACCAACCGGACAAACAAACAAACAAACAAACAAACAAACAAACAAACAAACCGACACAAAGCACCAACCGGACAAGCAAACAAACAAACAAACCAACAAACAAACAAACACAAACACCAACCGGACAGGCAAACAAACAAACAAACAAACAAGCAAACAAATAAACAAACAAACAAACAAAACACAAGAATACACACATTTGAAAACCAAAAAGCGAACAAGCAAACAAGCAACTAGGCAAACAAGCAAGCAAGCACACAAGCAAGCAAACAAACACACATGTCGACGGCAAAACCAACCACGCGTTTAACGCGCTTTATTGGGTGCACTTATTTCTCAAGCCACCGCGCCGGACATCGACTAGGTGTCCATGTGTTAAGAAGGCTCCAAGGTTGGTTGGTTTTTGAGGGCAACGAATTGCAACAAAAAACAAATGTGTGGGATGCGCAAGCTTTTTTAGGGGTGGGGGCTGGGCGGGGCAACTGCCATGCTTCCCCGCCTGTGGTACCAGACTGGCCATGCTCAGGGTCGATGTCCTGGCTCGACGTCCAAGTCGAAAGCCGAAAGCCGAATCAACACCGAAGCAAATTAAGCAGCCCCCCTGCCCAGCCACGCCCTCTTTCCGTTGATCGACGAGTCTGCTTCCTGTCCTGGTGACAATTACTCCGTGTCGCTGCCCTTTTGCGTCTCTATCAGTTGAGTGTAACCTATAATGGGAAGCGCGCATGGGTGGTAGCGCATGGGCAGAGACACCGCCCGCCAGCCGTGCGGGGGACCCAGGAGAGCTGGAGGCCCTATTGGGAGGCGGTCGCGAGAGGTCTGGCGGAGGGGGGGGGGTACACACAAACAAACCAAGAAAGAAAGAAAGACAGAAAGAAAACAAACCAACAAACAAACAAGCTAACACACGCACGCATACACACAAAAGAGGGCATGGGGAAATTTCGTACTATTTATGTGACATATTTATGTATGACAAACTCACACACTTCTGCGCCTGCACATAATTGCTCTTCAGCGCAGCCTGAAAACATGGGTGTGAACTTTAAGGGACTCTTTGGTGGACATCAAAATTCGGTGGGGGTTCATGTCCACCCGCCACTTTGTATCAGTGGTTCCCTGATAAAATGCATGGCCAAATGGGATTCCGCGAAACCAGAGTTGGAAACCGCAACCAAAGGGAAGCCGCTGCCATTTTGGCAGGTTCTGATTGCTAGCTTCCTCCAGAGTTCCACTTTTTGCGTACCCCAAGATAGACAAAAAAACAATTGCACCCCAGGGTTTAAGTTTAACATGGTAGTCAAAAAAGTAGAAGCCTGCGTTCCCCAATTTCCACACACAGCACCAAAGCCGACCCAAGGGAGCTGCTCCTGTCTCCTTTGGACAGCGGCAGCGGAATACCTGGCCTGAGCATCCCAAGACACTACAGAACCACCGATTTGGGTTCTCCTTGAAACAGGTATACCCCCAAAATGCAGGTTCTCCTTTCGGTCTCAATTCAATCAAGCCACTCCTAAATTAAGTGGTAGCGAAAGAAGACGGGGTCAACGTGGGTGGATTGTCCGTCATTGGAGTCATGTTAATGTGGCAGCCAATCACAGCCCCCCTGGTTGAGATGGAATGAAGGCTGATCGTCGAGCCAGTGTCAAAACATGCAGTTCCCGCGTGGGCATAGAACAATTGATGAGTCTGCCCTGGCATTTCGTGGTGAAGTCTAGTGAGTCCCGCAATGCCCCTCCCAATTGATAGACTACTCTCCTTTCACTTCTTTCATGTTGAAACTCAGCCCAAAGCAAAGGCGCATATGGCAGATGTTGCAACTTGAATTGCGGAATTGGAGAGCTCTGGTGGACATCATGTTCGAGGATGGATGAAACCCTGTGTGGATAGACAACAATGGTTGGGATGATTGAAACCTTGTAAATACTGGGATAAGCACCCCACCAACTGGTGCAGGGTTTTGTCCATCCCTTTTTGTCAATTTAGGGGTACACTGCGCCTCATACTTCGATTGGTAAAAAAAATCCTTTAGTCTCCATGACCCTTCAAAATGGGGTCAGTATCATAGGTGTCCCTTTGGGAAATAGATGGCGGTAGATTACGAAACAACCAGGTCAACCAGGAATCGCCATCTGTTTCTATAACAGCCAAGCAACACCACTGTGAATGGACAACTCGCCATGTATTTTCTATAGCAACAAAACAGGACTGGTTGCGATTTTTTGCGAAATCCAACATTTTCGCATTTTTCAAGGAGCCCAATGCTTTCTGAGTCGATTCCCCTGCAACCAAAGGGTTCATTCCCATCACATCTCGACTTGGGGGCCCAGCGGCAACCACTGCAGCCGGATCAGCAAGCGCGGCACTCGAGTATCTGAACCCGGAACCAAAGGGGCTGGTGGCTCAAAAGGGCTCTACCAATCAGTTTATTACTTTTTGGGGTTATAAAAGTCCGCTGGGGGTGTTTCCAAGAAAACCTATCAAGTCTTGACAATGGTACATCATGGGGCCAGTCCAAGTGACCCTTGGCTTTCTCTGAAACTACCAAGAAAGGGCTCCACATCTTGAAGCATGTCTCCAAATGCGTGTTGAAACGCGGATTTTGCCTTTGGCCGGTAAGAGTTTACAGTTGGAGCTTTCTGGCACCTCTTCAATTTTTTAGCATCACATTCACCGGAATGTTTTTGGTTCGGCTCCAGGCGGTTGCAATCAAGCTGTTCAACGCTGACCAGCTTATGCTTTAGCTCACAGCGCTTTTTTTTCCTGCTGAGACGAACCCCCCATCTGAACTTGCCGGTCGGAGGCTTCGCTGGCACATGTGAAGTTCAAGAAACGGATGGTTGCCCTGTGCTTCAACTGCCCCAATTCAACAAGTGCATGGGGCATTCTTTGCCTACTCCCAAAACCTCCAACTAACTCATGCCGAAATAGCTGAGAAAACACCGCGTTCAGAGAAACACATACATCAGCACAAACCTCAAATAGCATGGGAGATTACAACAGCCCCCTGACCAGCATCCTGACGGCATCACCAAACAAGCACAGGCAGCAACCATCCCACCTTGAGCATACCCAACAGCACCCTGACCAGCACCCACAAGCACAGCCAGCTTGAGCACAGCAGCAAGCACCCTGACCAGCACCAAAACAGCACCCTGACTGCATCGCCGCGTCTGAGCACCGAAACACGCATAGCATACACAACAGGACCCCGAGCCGGCCTGTGTCGCAAAACAAACACCAGAAACTGCCACAGCACCTTGAGCACACCAAACAGCACCCTGACAGGCACCCTCACCACACCCTGCCTGCACACCCTCAGCAGCACTGAGCCCAGCGTCCTGACTGCTTTTGCCAAACCAGCACCACCAGCAACTGCCGCCGGACCTTGAGCACCCCAAACGGCACCCTGAGCAGTCACAACGTCAACCTGATCGCATCGCACAACCCCAAACAGCACCCAGCACTTGCAGACTTGCAGCACCAACCTGCCCTGAACTCGCAAAACAGCTTGCCCCTCTTTAGAAGTAAGAGGCCCTTACTGTAAAGCTCGCTGAAAGCCATCCTTACCTTGCAAGCAAAGAGGGGTGCCCTCGGACGAGGGCAACAAAAGAAGACAAACCGACAAACAGTCCAACAAACAAACAAACCCACAAACAAAACAAACCCAAAAACCCAGACAATCAAAGAAGAAAGTAAGCAAGCAAGAAAGCAATCAAGCAAACAACGAAACCACACGAAACAAAACAACCGTGCACACAAAACAAACAACACCAACAACAACAATCATAAACAAAGAAACAAAGAAACAAAGAAACAAAGAAACACAGAAACAAACAAACAAACAAACAAACAAACAAACAAACAAACAAACAAGCAGACAAACAGACAGACAGACAGACAGACAAACAAACAAACAAACAAACAAACACACTAAAAACAAAACAGCCAAACAAACAAAAACCAACACAACCAACGAAGCAAACAAGCAAGACGACACACAATGGAAGAGCAATAAGCAAGGCACATACACACAAAAAAGGACACACACAAAGAAACAACTAAGAAGAAACCTATGACCTTAAAATGCAAAACAAAACCCAATAATAAGATGAGAAGGAGGAAGAGGAGAGGTAAATTGGAGGAGAAGGAGAAGGAGAGGGAGAAGGAGGAGAAGGACACTATCGCTGCACATGACCGTGCATCTATTTTACAATATTTCAGAAACTTAAAATATGCATCGGATCCCCAAGTAAAGGGACCTATATGTTGGGCACTCCTACATTTTGAGCATTGTGATTCTACCCGAGTGAGTGACTTCCGGGAAGGCGCGACTAAGGGCAAAGGTGGACCTGGGATCCCGCAGCACGGTTTTCCTGGTGTCCCAAAAAAAAACCGCCCAAGAATTGGGGGTACCCACTCCAACAAGACCGACCCAAATTGGGCTTCATACATCACTGCGAGATGGGCTTTGTCCATTGCAACTCACAGCACCAAACACTCCATACAAAGACACGAACTGACAGAACACCCAGTCGTAGGTTTGTCTCAAAAAGGGGAACCCTCAAAATGGGCCCCTTCTCCAAACCCAAAAAAAAGTACCCGAAAACAGACAGCCCCGCACGAGTGCGTTGCTTTTCGCTGCCAAAAGGGATTCTTCTTTGGCTTGGGCTTGAACAGGAAACCCCTGTAGAAGCTTCCGGACGTCCCATTTTTGCTAGGCTCCCCAGTAGAGAACTTAGAATAAGGGTACCAACTTCTTTTCTCTAGTCTATTTTAGTAGGGGAAGCCTTCCCCCAAAAAAGAAACGGCTTTCAGGGCACTGGGGAACCTGGCTTGGAACATGCCCCCAATCAGCTCGCCCCGAGAACTTCGGCGAGGAGCTGGAGGATCCGAGCTCGAGGCAGCGCTGGAAGTACCACTCAGTGCCTGACGCTTTGGTTGGGTACGCTCGTTTGAACAAGCGAACCGAAGGCCGAAACCAGAAGACAACGGGGAGGAAAACCAAAAGGAACACCAAAAGGCCATGTATGGCGAAACAAACAGGAAAATTAACAACTGGTGTTAAACCTCTGGTTCCCTTCAACATATCAGGTGTTGGAACAAGCAAATGATGTTGCAATTGCTTCTTCGCGCTTGTCCATGACCGCACTGCAGACTAGGGCTGGTTGCAAGATGTTCAACAACTAGACCGTGAATCCCAAAGTAAACGAAGGGACAGTTGCGCAGTGCAAACAAAACGGTTGACCCCTTTCGTTGATGGAAACCAAAAGGACAGCTACCAAACAAACCATGGGTTTCTTCAAATTGGAGGTGTCACTCTCTTCTTTTGGTTCGGAACTCCTTCTTTTCTGTGAGGTTTTAAAGGCAAACCAACCGGTTTCCCCCGCAAATTGGTTGGGCACATCGGCTCGAAGCGCTTGCGTTCGCGCCTGAGGCGCTGAGAGGATCCGCGAAGAGGCCCAGCCAGCCCTCCCAGACCTGAAACGAGCGGGGCTGACACGAAGCCTAGGTCCTCCAGTAGAAAGGTTAATAGAATAAGTTGGTACCAACTCTTTTCTGTTTTGTCTAGTTTAGCAGGGGAGCACTCCCCCCAAAAATGAAACGGTAAAAGGGCACCACTGGGGGACCTAGCAGCTATGGGTGTCGATTTTGATTTGGAGGGCAGCCCCTGTGACGGGTGTGTTGTAGAAGAACAAGAGCGAAAGGACAGCCGTTGCGCCAGTTTGGGAGTTCCCCCAACCCCGAATTATTGGTTGTAGGGGGGGAGGGGACTAGATCCACCTAACCGGGTTAAACAAACTCAGGCGGCCAAGAGAACTTTAGCAGCTTGGAGTTTGGGTCGCCACACAATTGAATCAACTTGCCTGCCATATTGGACAGCCAAAGTGAGACCATTGAAAGGCTTGGCCCAAAGCTTGCCCGAACGGAATGGAGCTTCGGATTTGCTCAAGAGCCGGTGGCCTTGGAGAATCTGCTCGCGAAACCAATGAAAGGGTAGGCGCAATGGCCGAAACCCAGAGACGAGCAAAAGTGATGTGACCAAGATTGGAGCTGCGTGTCTATTCCGGTGAATCTCCTTAAACCAAAAGACTGACTGTTGGGGCAAGAGGCGATTTGGACAATTACGTCAAGCATTGCACACAAATCTTGCTCTTTGCATCCTAACGTTGTGTAACGTTGTTGACTTCTTCTGCGGCAAATAGGACTCCGGCTGTAGGCTGCTCAGCCTCAATTTCGCCTGTCGCGAGGCGCCACAAAACACTTAAGCTATCTCCTTTTCACAAGGCGAGCCCTCTGCGAAAGTAAACTCCCAAGAATCAAGCAGAAAGAGCGAAACGTGGTCCTCTTGTTGCTTGAATTTCTTGACTTTCACTCGTGAAACGGAGGCTATCTACTTGCAACCGGTTGAAACCCAACCAAAGTAATGGTCAAAGAAGCAGCATCATGACGATGGCTCGCAGTTTCAACCAGTCGTGAAGCAAGCACGTTGCGTGTCTAGTGCACCACTGGTCCGAGATCCGTTCGAACAATGAGGGCATCCGCAACTCATATCATTTGCGTTGGCCCGATTTCTGATTGCACATATTGCAACATGTTTAAGTGGAAGCAGCATTTTGTTACCCGCTTACTCAACCGCCCTTTGGTTTTGCGCGGCTGGTTGCCGGCATGCAGTTGCCTTTCAGCGCGCCCATGGGTTGCGACAGCGCCCGCACCTTCAGAGAAGTGGCCAACACTTGGGTCTGTGTCAAAGTGGGGAGACTCGGACCCCCCCCAAAAAAAAAGAAAAAGAAGAAGAGAAGAACAAGAAGTGTGGTTCGTGTGGTTCTTCTGTTCTTTTGTTGCTGTCCCTTTGGGTTTGTCTTTCAACCCAAAAACCGGGCACCCAAGAAAATGACCACATGAGACCTGAGCAGCTGCACCGACAGTTGGGAAACCATCCCCTTCCGGCTGTAGGATGGATTTTTCAAGGCCCCCCCGGAATGGCGGTTTCCGAAAAAAAGCCAACCAAAAAGGGGGTGCCCTCATGAAAAGTCACACCCATATGACCACCGAGGTGTATAGTTTGGGGCCAGGTACATCCTCAAGAGTACCGTATAGCAAACCCACGCTGTACGTGGCTTGCATCACGGCCCGCTGGCAAAATTGCACTTTTTCCAAGCTGCCAAAATCAATTGTCTTTCTCGCCTATCCGAGACAAGCCTGAGAGATCAATTCCATCTGCAGGAACCTTCTGTCAGTTTCTGTCTTTGTGGGAGGAGGGTGTCTGTTGCTGCGAGTGTGAAACATTGTAGATACACAACATCTTGCACCAGTTGGGATGGATGAACTCCTATGAAAGCTGGGATAAACCACCCACCAGCTGGTACAACATTTGGTCCATCCACAGTATGTCCGTGCAAGGCACACAGCAGCCTAAACTTCTGTGAAGCCCTCAAAAGGCCATTCTTCGCCCAAACCACCAGCTGGGCATTCCACGAGCTCATAAGGGCAAAGAGTGGCATATCAGAGTTTGCATGAATCTGCCTGAAGAAAACCTCTGCTTGCCGAGATCAATCTCTGGGCAGTGTGCTTCCTTCAAAATAGGAAGACGGAGCTATAGAATCCTGGTATATCCTTGTCAAAGGGCTCGTCATGCCGATCACGCCGTGCCGCTCGTCTTTTGCAACCGCTTCCCTCACTTTGGATTTCACCGATGGCCGAAGCTTGGAAGCCTGAGGCTTGGGCGCCACTCAATGAGAGGATCCCCCGGTAGAGGAGCTGCTTTTGCCTAAGACGATGCCCGACTTGGATGTAACGCAAGGTGACCGCTTGATTCGAATCAGCCCTTGCAAGTTCTAAATCAACCCCTGCAACCTACTTGTGTTCCCATGCGTTCCCCATGACGAACCATTAACAACCGATCCCCCAGTTTTCTTCGGTTGCTAACGTGGAGATCGTGGACACTGCAGTTCCTGCTCTTGAAGCTGCTTTCAAACAGTCCGGCACGGGGTTTTCCGAAGAGTCCCCAAAGTTCGCTCTGGTTTCCTTGCTGCTCCCCGAGCAGCCTGGAATCTTCCCTGTATTTGGTCGGAAATTAGGGGGTAGCTTCCCATTCACCCTCAGGTTCAAATCCCCAAACCACCAATCCAAACCACCAACTAAGGGGTGCCGAAACCAACACAAACCCAAATTGACAAAATTTGCCATGGCGCCGCGACCCTCAAGCCCTTGCATCAATGTATCATGAGTGCGGTGTAAATGCCAACTCCGTCCCTCCAGTGCCAAAACGCCTTGCATGGACTCTTGGCTCTACGAATGGCTAGAAAGGCTTACCTGAAAAACAATGGGAAATCTTTGTTTCGTAGGGGCATCATCATTCCAGGGTTTCTTCGGTGGTGCGACATGGCTTTCGTCCATCCACAGTAGGTCTTATCACAAATTCGCGAGAAAACCAGAACCGAACCCCTGACATGGGCCAATAGGAATGGGCATAGGTGGCCTTTTCGAAAAATAGATGGCCCTGGTAAATGGAATAAGCTCCACCTAAACCAGTGGAACCCATCTATTTTTAATCCAACTAACCCAAAAAGGACACCTATGGGAATGGGTTTTGGGCGCGCTTGTGGCTTCGCCTCAGCACCCTGCACTTCGCTGCCCACGCGGCGGCGGCGCATCACATTCACCTCATGGCGCGAGAACGGTCGATCGTTGCAGCTCGCGAATCGCTGGATACGCAAAACCAACATGGGTATGGATCGAAATTAGACCAGGGGACCGCAGGTTTTAGTCCATGTTACTGGTAAGTGCACAATTGTGGGTACCTAATTTGACCCAAAGCCACATGATGGACATGGCCCCCACGCCGCGTAAACGGCAATCAAGGAATTGTGTGTGTGTGCGTGTGTGTGTGTGTGTGTGTGTGTGTGTGTGTGTGTGTGTGTGTGTGTGTGTGTGTGTGTGTGTGTGTGTGTGTGTGTGTGTGTTTGTGTGTGTTGTGTGTGTGTGTGTGTGTGTGTGTGTGTGTGTGTGTGTGTGTGTGTGTGTGTGTGTGTGTGTGTGTGTGTGTGTGTGTGTGTTGTGTGTTGTGTGTGTGTGTGTGTGTGTGTGTGTGTGTGTGTGTGTGTGTGTGTGTGTGTGTGTGTGTGTGTGTGTGTGTGTGTGTGTGTGTGTGTGTTTGTGTGTGTGTTGTGTACTGGTGTTTGTTCTTGTTTGTGTGTGTGTGTGTGTGTGTGTGTGTGTGTGTGTGTGTGTGTGTGTGTGTGTTTGTGTGTGTGTGTGTGTGTGTGTGTGTGTGTGTGTGTGTGTGTGTGTGTGTGTGTGTGTGTGTGTGTGTGTGTGTGTGTGTGTGTGTGTGTGTGTGTGTGTGTGTGTGTGTGTGTGTGTGTGTGTGTGTGTGTGTGTGTGTGTGTGTGTGTGTGTGTGTGTGTGTGTGTGTGTGTGTGTGTGTGTGTGTGTGTGTGTGTGTGTGTGTGTGTGTGTGTGTGTGTGTGTGTGTGTGTGTGTGTGTGTGTGTGTGTGTGTGTGTGTGTGTGTGTGTGTGTGTGTGTGTGTGTGTGTGTGTGTGTGTGTGTGTGTGTGTGTGTGTGTGTGTGTGTGTGTGTGTGTGTGTGAGTGTGTGTGTGTGTGTGTGTGTGTGTGTGTGTGTGTGTGTGTGTGTGTGTGTGTGTGTGTGTGTGTGTGTGTGTGTGTGTGTGTGTGTGTGTGTGTGTGTGTGTGTGTGTGTGTGTGTGTGTGTGTGTGTGTGTGTGTGTGTGTGTGTGTGTGTCTGTGTGTCTGTGTGTCTGTGTGTCTGTGTGTCTGTGTGTCTGTGTGTCTGTGTGTCTGTGTGTCTGTGTGTCTGTGTGTCTGTGTGTCTGTGTGTCTGTGTGTCTGTGTGTCTGTGTGTCTGTGTGTCTGTGTGTGTGTTTGTGTGTGTGTGTGTGTTGCAACATACTGATTTGATACGCACATGAAAACTATTTATCTTAAGCTTTGCAACTTTAGACCGGGAGTTCTTCGCTTGCTATGGATATTCGACATGGTTTCCCTTCAAGCGCCAGGGAGTTCTGCCCAAAACCGATACGTTGGCAATGGCCGGCCGGGTGGGGCCAACGCCCTCGTTCCCGCAAAGATATACCGAACCACCATGTTTCACAAGGGGATCCAACAAAAATGCAACGAACCATGCCGACCAATGGCGGCCATATGGGCCGTTTTTTCAGAATAGGACCCCCCCAAAAAATATGCTTTTTCTGTTTCTTGGATTTCTTTTCCACGAGCCACCAGGGAGGCCTGTTTTGAGACCGATCTCCGCCCATCTCCGCCCATCTCCGCCCATCTCCGCCCATCTCCGCCTCGATGGTCGCATTGGGCGGCGGGCTTACAACCTCGACGCCTTGGGATGAGAGACTTGCTCGCATTCGCGGCTATCTGGGGCACCAAGCCAAGGGATCCGGATGCATGAAGAACACCTGAACATGGCCTTCTAAATGATAGTTTCCCTTTATTTTGGTGGAAAAAACCATGTTTCAAATGGTTGCAAAGTGCAACTTGTTTCCAACTTGATTTTGGTGTTGAAAAAGCAACATGTTTCAAATGGTTGCAAAGTGTATCTTTTGAGGAGCCCTAACGGGGAAGTTGAAAGGGGAACCACCGAGTCAGAATTTGGAGAACTCAACATGTTCATGTCCAGGAAACCAGCTCATGTCGTGAATTTTCAGGCACCCAGTTGTCACCCATGCGGCAGCATACCTAGGAACCCGACATAAGGCAGGTTGGGGGGAGCCTCCAGAAACGGGGTCGTTCTGACCCCTCCAAGAGGTTTGACTCCGAGATACTTTTTGTATCATACCTTTTGAGCACAAGCCTCCCACGAGGATTCCTTTCATAGTCCGTGTGCTCAAAAGGTATGCTCAAAAAGTGTGTGACCCTTTTAAAATCCATTCAAAGGCTATCAAAGGACGCTTTGCCTGGCCACGCACACTACAGGCTCACCAACCAAATCAGAAAAAGCCATCTAACTTCTGACAATAAATTTATTGCATCATCGTTGGCAATGTGATGTAGTGTAGATGGTTCGTGTGAATACCATATTAATATGTATAGTATACATATGCTTATATGATAAACAAACAAACAAACAAACAACTAAAACAAACAAACAAATACAAAAAAAGTTTAAACAACTAACCTTGACTAACCAAATGAACAAACCAGAAAGCATGAAATAAATAAACAAAACAAGAAACAAAGTAAGAAAGACAGAGATACATAAAAAAGAAGACAGCAAACAATGGAGGCAATGAAAGAAACAACAACACACAAACAAGCAAATAGAGAAATAAATACAAAATAAACGAAATATTCAAGCAACTAGTATGATATAAATGAAACGCGTAAAGAAAAAAACCAATAGCACAACAACAAATAATTGAATAAATACACAAAAACAAATTCATCAATAAAGGAAGAAACATATTAAGCAACACCCCAATAGAGCAATAAACAATCACACAACGAAAGACCGCAACAACGAGAAGACTTAAAGTAATAAATACATATATTGCGCAAATATGTACATAAATAACGCACGAAAGAAACACGCATACAATACGTAGCTAAATAAGGAAAGGACCAAAAATGTACTAAAGCAAATACGTACATGAAAAACAAAGAACGACACAAAACACATACATACAGAAAGAAACAACGTAAGAACAACACAAAACAACCATACACATAAAACGATAAACAGAAAAGACACAAAGGAAAGAACAACATGCAACTGAATATACAATGTGTATAATAACAATAATAACAATAGCAAACCGAATAACAATTGTAATCATGATGTAGTATATACTTCCGCCCAGCTCTGGGTGTCAGGCCCTTGGGCTTCAGGAGCTTGTCCTTGGGACCACTGAGGCAGCTGGCTTTGTCAAAATCATAAGTTTCTCCTGGGCTTCTTGGGCATATGGATGAAGGATATGTGTCTTTGGCTCGAATTGTGGCCAAGACACCAAACGGCCCACCATTTTGCAGGTCCTATTTAGACACATACCCACATGATGGTTTCGCCTGGTTACTTGCTTTTGCTGGTTGCTTGCTATACCAGGTCCTTCAGTAGAGAGGTTAGAATAAGCGAATCCTTTTTTATTCTGTAGTTTGTCTTAATAGGGGAACCCTCCCTCAAAAAGGGGAGAGATGGGCACTGGGGGACCTAGTATAGTCACTGGAAATCATATGCGCCAATGAGTGTGCCGAAATTGGGACTCGGACACCTCCAAGAAATGGCTGTCTTTCTGTTGGCTTCCTTTTAAAACCCACCCCCCCAAAAAGGGCACCCAACCTCCAAAAAGACAAGCCCATTTTGCAGCACAGCAGGTGTGACATGTTCAAAGTCACTTGGTTTCCTCCAAAGGATATGGACAAAACAGTGAGCCAATTGATTTTTGTAGACGAAATTTCGTTCGTCCCTACGTCCCTCCCATATTCACCATAGACAAATGAGGAAAATTTAGTCGAAACTCATGGGTGCCATGGTCAAAGACTCCTGTGGGAAACCAAGAGGAGGACTTTAGAGGGTACATGGTCATGTGGGTCATTGTAATGCGGAACGTGACCATGGTCGTTCCCTTAGGCTTTACATTGGTCGTCCATCCTAAAGAGCTCCATGACCATCCCTTGCAACCCCTAGAGGGGCCTTTTGACCACACATATATAGGTGTCTTTTGTGGTGGATAGCCAAAATTGTGATTTCCCTTTGGCGTCCCCTTTTTTGCCACAACAAAGGGGGTACCCTCAAAAAGGCACACTCACTAGACGTCGCAGGAAACTATGGAGGCCCTGCATACATCGCTGATAGTTGAACGTGTGCATTCAAGTTCGAGCTAACGACACAGTTCGAAGGTTCAACACGGACGGTCAAGATCAGTCCAATGTCTCTGATCATGTTGGATCATGTTGCTGTTGTATTTTGCCTGGTTCTCGCACAAGGATATATGATTTCTGTGGCCCCATGTGTTTTCATTCAAATTGCAAGGAACACCATTTTCGGAGCTGGTCCACTCAGGATGCTTCCTGATAGTTTTGAACCCATCTCAGGATGTGGATAGACAACCACCCAAACCAGGTGAGCAAAGACCTACATTGACTTTTGGTTCCACCAACCTGGTGATGAAGGTTTATAACGAAGCCAGGTACACTTCTACCAATCCTTCGTGGGCGCTGCCTGCTGCCTGTCGGAGCACCCCTGGTCCGAAGGGTATTTACTCAGGTGTATGAGTGCATCTGCCAAGCATGGATATCGCCGCAGTTTTGGGCGCGGTAATTTGGACCAATTCTGGACAACACTGGGGTTGTCTCTACATTGGACAGCCCTAAAAGCGGTTTCCCTGCTGGTTTCCCACAAAAACAACAACCCCCAAAACGGGACCGAGCCTAAAACAAGGAGTCGCAGCTCATATTCAAAATGGTGCGGTTTCCCTTAGGTTTCCTTTTCAAACTACAAAGGTTTGGGCGGCTCCAACTTTGCTTGCGGGGGATTTGTGTTGCTTCCCTTTGGTTCCCTGGCAACCCAACCAAAGGGGGTACAACTGAACCCTCAAAGTTCCCTTGAAAATGAGTTGCCAACCAACATTATGGGGTGAGTTCAACCTTGTTAATGGGTAGTTTGAGGGTGCAGGTGCTGCTGAAAC
This sequence comes from Effrenium voratum, assembly GCA_963377175.1. Lineage (NCBI taxonomy): Eukaryota > Dinophyceae > Suessiales > Symbiodiniaceae > Effrenium > Effrenium voratum. Next base: position 970,614 of record CAUJNA010000158.1, read on the forward strand.
CAGGGCTGGTGACCGTGTCGGACGCGGCGAGTCGGACGGCGGCATGGTCGAGTCGGACGGCGCCGGATGTCCGTGTCAGCCGGCGCGTGTGTTCGAGTCGGACGGCGCGGAAACGTGTGCCCGAGTCGGCCGCGGAAGCCACGTGTCGGACGGAAAGCGCTGTGTCAGACAACGACGGCGCGAGTCGGCTGCGTATCGGACGGCGAGCACGCCAGAAGAAGCGCGGACGCGGAGCGAACTTAGCAAAGTAAGGTCTCCGAGTCAGAACCCGACGGCCCGAGTCGGCCGCGGAAGCCACGTGTCGGACGGAAAGCGCTGTGTCTGACAACGACGGCCCGAGTCGGCTGCGTATCGGACGGCGAGCACGCCAGAAGAAGCGCGGACGCGGAGCGAACTTAGCAAAGTAAGGTCTCCGAGTCAGAACCCGACGGCCCGAGTCGGCCGCGGAGGCCACGTGTCGGACGGAAAGCGCTGTGTCAGACGACGACGGCCCGAGTCGGCTGCGTATCGGACGGCGAGCACGCCAGAAGATCCGCGGACGCGGAGCGAACTTAGCAAAGTAAGGTCTCCGAGTTAGAACCCGACGGCCCGAGTCGGCCGCGGAGGCCACGTGTCGGACGGAAAGCGCTGTGTCAGACAACGACGGCCCGAGTCGGCTGCGTATCGGACGGCGAGCTTATCATGAGAAACTCTTGAGCGGGTGTGCTTATCATGTGCCAACACGTGTGCGCAGCGCTACGCGAATACAATGAGTAACGCCTTTAAGACAACCTTGAGATCGATGACTCAGAGGGCCAAATACTTGGAGCGTTTAAATTTCCTTGCAAACTACAAGCACAGCGCAGCAGCTGCATCGTCTTTTTTGGCCTCATACTCCTCGGCTGGGTGTTCGCAGGCTCACTTTTGCCTCTTCCACGGTGGGGCGGCAGCAGATTCGATCCTTAGATGCTGTAGTTTCCGCAAAGTCTTTGCTTCAGTTATTGCATTGTTGCTGCCAGGGCAAAACTTGTCTACACACGAGTTGGTGTTCTAGATGACGCTTTTGCTGTTTTTGCCGGTTTGTTCTTGTCGCTGGAACTAGTGCTTTGGGCTATTCCGCACGTTATGTGTGAAAACTGCACAACGGGGCCTGCCACAATATTATTCGGACCACGTGCAGCCAGGATGCCCGCAATGTCGTCGCAAGGCTTGCGCTACCTTCTCGCAGAACTCAGGTGAAGGGTGCCGGGGTGGGCTGGCCTGGGCTGGCTGCATTGTTGGCCGCGTAGACTCTGCATGCTGCATTGGCTGCATTGGTTGGACTGGATGCATCAGCTGTGTCGTCTGCGCAGTCTGCATCGGCTGCATCACCTGTATCGGCTGCATCGTCTGCATCGGCTGCATCGTCTGCATATGCTGCATCGCCTGTATCGGCTGCATCGTCTGCATCGGCTGCATCGTCTGCATATGCTGCATCCACTGTATCGGCCGCATCGTCTGCATCGCCTGTATCGGCTGCATCGTCTGCATCGGCTGCATCGTCTGCATCGGGTCCCGGGGTGGGCTGGCCTGGGTAGGCTGCATTGTTGGCCGCATAGACTCTGCAGGCTGCGTTGGCTGCGTTGGTTGAATTGTCTGCATCATTTGTGTCGTCTGCATCGGCTGCATCGTCTGCATCCGCTGCATCGGCTGCGTCGTCTGCCCTGCATCGGCTGCATGGCCTGTGTCGGCTGCAGCAGCTGCACTGTGCTGACCTTGCGTCGGCCATATCTCCGCGGGCTGCATTGGTTGCATTGGGTCCGCCCGTTGCATCGGCTGGATTGGTTGCGCTGTGTGTGCGGGCTGCAGTGGCTGCGCGGGCTGCGTTGGGTGCGCCGGCTGTGTTGAATTCGGCTGCGCAGGTGCCGGCTTTGGGTGCTCCGGCTTCGCCGGTGGCGCCGTGGCTGGCTTTCGAGGTCTCTCTAGCGGTGCTTTTGCGTGCGCTTGCTTTGCGTGCGCCGGCTTTGGTTGCGCCGGCTTTGGCCGAGGCTGCTCCAGCGGAGCTTTTGCCGGTTGGCGGCGCTGCCAGTTGCTTGCTCTCTGCTGCGAATGTTTCCTCGTCATGTTGAACACTGCGCACCCTCTCCAAGCCGAAACGGCAATAGCGGACTGGTCCGGATCGCTGTTGCTGCATCAAGCCAATGAGTAAACGAATTAGTGGGTGAAATGTGTAGGTGCAGGTACACCAAGGATTCCGCTTTGTATGTGTATATATATGTGTATCATCATGTGTATATATAATATGAATATGCTTGTGCAAACACATATACATATGCATAGGCACAGACACCTATATACTCTTTACACGTTTCTATATGACCGCTGCCTCAGACGCTGCAAAAGCACGTATCGACATGGAGACTGCTTTTGCAACAACAACAGCGCACCATCATGCTGTTAGCGCGCGCGCCGAAAGCCTGGAATCCCCCTGTAATGAGCGCGCAGTGTGCTGAAATCACTGGTTTTCCTCAGGGATGCAGCGTCACGCCTCCAGGACGTCAAAAAGCCAGCTATTATCTTTGCTGGCCGGCAAAAAATCGCGCGCGGCACCGGATGTCCGTGTCAGCCGGCGCGTTTGTCCGAGTCGGATGGCGCTACTTGGCGGAGTCGTACGGCGAGCGCGCAAGAGCAACGTGTGCGCCGAGCAAACGTAGCGAAGGAAGGTCTCCGAGTGAGAGCCCGACGGTCCGAGTCGGAGGCGGAGGCCACGTGTCGGTCGGCGAGGACTGTGTCAGACAACGACGGCCCGCGTCGGCCGCGGCGTCGGCGGTGCCGAACAGCGAGCATGTCAACGAGACGTAGATGCGGAGCCAACTTAGCGAAGTAAGGTCTGCGAGTCAGAACCCGATGGTCCGTGTCGGCCGCGGAGGCTGCGTGTCGGACGGCGAGGACTGTGCCAAACAACGACGGCTATGCGAAAACACTGGAGCGGGTGTGCTTATCGAGTGATACACTTGAGCGGGTGTGCTTATTATGTGCCGGCATGTGTGCAGTGCTACGCGAATACACGTGAACGGGTGTGCTTATCATGTGCCAGCATGTGCGCACTGCTACGCGAACACACTTGAGCGGGTGTGCTTATCATGTGCCAGCATGTGTGCTCTGCTACGCGCATGCGCTTGAGCGCGTGTGCTTATCATGTGCCAGCATGTGCGCAATGCTACGCGCATACACGTGAACGGGTGTGCTTATCACGTGCCAGCATGTGTGCACTGCTACGCGAACACATTTGAGCGGGTGTGCTTATCAGTGCCAGCATGTGCGCAGTGCTACGCGAATGCACTTCAGCGGGTGTGCTTATCATGTGCCAGCATCTGCGCAGCACTGCGCGCATACACTTGAGCGGGTATGCTTATCATGTGCCAGCATGTGTGCAGTGCTATGCGAATGCACTTGAGCGGGTGTGCTTATCATGTGCCAGCATGTGTGCTGTGCTGTGCGAATGGACTTGAGCGGGTGTGCTTGCTATGCGACTGCACTTGAGCGGGTGTGCTTATCATGTGCCAGCATGTGTGCAGTGCTGCGCGAATACATTTGAGCGGGTGTGCTTATCATGTGCCAGCATGTGTGCTCTGCTATGCGAATGCACTCGAGCGTGTGTGCTTATCATGTGGCAGCATGTGTGCAGCGCTATGCGAATGCACTTGAGCGGGTGTGCTTATCATGTGATACACTTGAGCGGGTGTGCTTATCATGTGCCAGCATGTGTGCTGTGCTGTGCGAATGCACTTGAGCGGGTGTGCTTGCTATGCGACTGCACTTGAGCGGGTGTGCTTATCCTGTGCCAGCATGTGCGCAGTGCTACGCGAATACTTCGCGAATGCACTTGAGCGGGTGTGCTTATCATGCGCCAGCATGTATGCAGTGCTAGGCGAGTGCACTTCAGCGGGTGTGCTTGTCATGCGCCAGCATGTGCGCAGTGCCATGCGAATGCACTTGAGCGGGTGTGTTTATCGCGTGCCAGCATGTGTGCTCTGCTATGCGAATGCACTTGAGCGGCTGTGCGTATCATGTGCCAGCATGTGTGCTCTGCAATGCGAATGCATTGAGCGGGTGTGCTTTTCATGTGCCAGCATGTGTGCAGTGCTACGCGAACACACTTGAGCGGGTGTGCTTACCATATGCCAGCATGTGCGCAGTGCTATGCGAATGCACGTGAGCGGGTGTGCCTATTATGTGCCAGCATGCGTGCAGTGCTAGGCGAGTACACTACAGCGGGTGTGCTTATCATGTGCCAGCATGTGCGCAGTGCCATGCGAATGCACTTGAGCGGGTGTGCTTATCACATGTGCCAGCATGTGTGCTCTGCTATGCGAATGCACTTGAGCGGGTGTGCTTATCATGTGCCAGCATGTGTGTAGTGCTAGGCGAACACACTTGATCGTGTGTCCTTATCATGTGCCAGCATGTGTGCAGTGCTATGCGAATGCACTTGAGCGGGTGTGCTTATCATGTGCCAGCATGTGTGCAGTGCTAGGCGAATACACGTGTTCGTGTGCGCTTATCATGTGCCAGGATGCGCGCAGTGCTATGCGAATACACTTGAGCGGGTGTGCTTATCATGTGATACACTTGAGCGGGTGTGCTGATCATGTGCCAGCATGTGTGCAGTGCTATGCGAATGCACTTGAGCGGGTGTGCTTATCATGTGCCAGCATGTGTGCAGTGCTAGACGAACACACTTGATCGTGTGTGCTTATCATGTGCCAGGATGTGCGCAGAGCTATGCGAATACACTTGAGCGGGTGTGCTTATCATGTGATACACTTGAGCGGGTGTGCTGATCATGTGCCAGCATGTGTGCAGTGCTGTGCGAATGTGCACTTGAGCGGGTGTGCTTTTCATGTGCCAGAACGTGTGCAGTGCTATGCGAATGCACTTGAGCGGGCGTGCTTATCATGTGCCAGCATGTGTGCAGTGCTATACGACTGCACAAGAGCGGGTGTGCTTATCATGTGCCAGCATGTGTGCAGTGCTACGCGAATATATTGAGCGGGTGTGCTTATCATGTGCCAGCATGTGTGCAGTGCTACGCAAATGCACTTGAGCGGGTTTTTTTTCTCATGTGCCAGCATGTGCGCAGTGCTATGCGAACGCACTTGAGCGGGTGTGCTTATCATGTGCCAGCATGTGCGCAGTGCTACGCGAATATATTGAGCGGCTGTGCTTATCATGTGCCAGCATGTGCGCAGTGCTATGGAAATACGCTTGAGCGGGTGTGCTTATCATGTGCCAGCATGTACGCAGTGCTGCGCGCATACACTGGAGCGGGTGTGCTTATCATGCGCCAGCATGTGTGCAGTGCTATGCGAATGCACTTGAGCGGGTGTGCTTATTATGTGACAGCATGTGTGCAGTGTTACATGAATGCACTTGAGCGGGTGTGCGTATCATGTGCCAGCATGTGTGCTGCGGTATGCGAATGGACTTGAGCGGGTGTGCTTGCTATGCGAGTGCACTTGAGCGGGCGTGCTTATCATGTGCCAGCATGCGTGCAGTGCTACGGGAATACACTTGAGCGGGTGCGTTATCATGCGCCAGCATGTGTGCTCTGCTACGCGAATGCACTTGAGCGTGTGTGCTTATCGTGTGCCAGCATGTGTGCAGTGCTATGCGAATGCACTTGCGCGAGTGTGCTTATCATGTGATATACTTGAGCGGGTGTGCTTATCATGCGCCAGCATGTGTGCTTGCTATGCGACTGCACTTGAGCGGGTGTGCTTATCATGTGCCAGCATGTGCGCAGTGCTTTGCGAACGCACTTGAGCGGGTGTGCTTATCATGTGATACACTTGAGCGTGTGTGCCTATCATGTGCCAGCATGTGTGCAGTGCTATGCGAATGCACTTGAGCGGGTGCGCTTATCATGTGCCAGCATGTGCGCAGTGCTAAGCGAATATATTGAGCGAACCCGCTCAAGTCTTGAGCGGGTGCGCTTATCATGCGCCAGCATGTGTGCATTGCTAGGCGAATACACTGGAGCGGGTGCGCTCATCATGTGCCGGCATGTGTGCAGTGCTACGCGAATACACTTGAGGGGGCGTGCTTATCATGCGCCCGCATAAGTGCAGTGCTAGACGAATACACTGGAGCGGGACTGCTTATCATGTTCCAGCATGTGTGCAGCGCTGGGCGAATACACTGGAGCGGGTGCGCTTATCACGCGCCAGCATGCGCGCAGTGCCAGGCCAGTACACTTGAGCGAGTGTGCTTATCATATTAATATGCCAGCATGTGTGCAGTGCTAGGCCAGTACACTTGAGCAGGCGCGCTTATCATGTGTCAGCATGTGTGCCGTGCTACGCGAGTACACTTGAGCGGGTGCACTTATCATGTGCCAGCATGTGCGCGGTGCTACGCGAACGCACTTGAGCAGGTGCTCTTATCATGTGCCGGCATGTGTGCAGTGCTACGCGAATAGATTGAGCGGGCGCGCTTATCATGTGCCAGCATATGTGCAGTGGAATGCGCTTGAGCGGGTGTGTTTATCACGCGCCAGCATGTGTGCATTGCTAGGCAAAGACACTGGAGCGGGGGCGCTTATCATGTGCTAGCACGTGTGCAGTGCTAGGCGAGTACACTGGAGCGAGTGCGCATATCATCTGCCAGCATGTGCGCAGTGCTAGGCGGGTACACTTGGGCGGGTGTGCTTATCATCTGCCAGCATGTGTGTGCAGTACTTGGCGATTGTGCTGGAGCGCGTGTGCTTATCATGTGCCAGCATGTGTGCAGCGCTACACGCATGCACTTGAGCGGGTGTGCTTATCATTTGGCAGCATGTGCGCAGTGCTACGCGAATACACTTCAGCGGGCGTGCTTATCATTTGGCAGCATGTGTGCATTGCTAGGCGAATGCGCTGGAGCGGGTGCGCTTATCATATGCCAGCATGTGTGCAGTGCTAGGCGAGTACACTGGAGCGGGCGCGCTTATCATGTGCCAGCATGTGCGCAGTGCGAGGCCAGTACACTTGAGCGGGCGCGCGTATCATCTGTTAGCCTGTGTGCAGTGCTTGGCGAATATGTCATGTGCCAGCGTGCGTGCAGTGCTACACGCATGCACTTGAGCGGGTGCGCTTGTAATGCGCCAGCATATGTGCAGTGGAATACAACCCGCTCAAGTCTTGAGCGGGTGCGCTTATCATGCGCCAGCATGTGTGCATTGCTAGGCGAATACACTGGAGCGGGTGCGCTTATCATGTGCCGGCATGTGTGCAGTGCTACGCGAATACACTTGAGGGGGCGTGCTTATCATGCGCCCGCATAAGTGCGGTGCTAGACGAATACACTGGAGCGGGACTGCTTATCATGTTCCAGCATGTGTGCAGCGCTGGGCGAATACACTGGAGCGGGTGCGCTTATCACGCGCCAGCATGCGCGCAGTGCTAGGCCAGTACACTTGAGCGAGTGTGCTTATCATATTAATATGCCAGCATGTGTGCAGCGCTAGGCCAGTACACTTGAGCAGGCGCGCTTATACCATGTGTCAGCATGTGTGCAGTGCTACGCGAGTACACTTGAGCGGGTGTGCTTATCATGTGCCAGCATGTGCGCAGTGCTATGCGAATGCACTTGAGCAGGTGCGCTCATCATGTGCCGGCATGTGCGCAGTGCTACGCGAACTGAGCGGGTGCGCTTATCATGTCCCAGCATATGCGCAGTGGAATACGCTTGAGCGGGTGTGCCTATCATGTGCCAGCATGTTTGCAGTGCGTGGCGAATACACTGGAGCGGGTGCGCTTTTCATGTGCCAGCATGTGCGCAGTGCTACACGCATGCATTTGAGCGGGTGTGTTTATCATGTGCCAGCATATGTGCAGTGGAATACACTTGAGCGGGTGCGCATAAGATGTGCCAGCATGTGCGCAGTGCTATGCGAATGCACTTGCGCAGGTGCGCTTATCATGTGCCGGCATGTGTGCAGTGCTACGCGAAGAAATTGAGCGGGCGCGCTCATCACGGCGCCGCCGTGTTGTTGGGTTGTCTTGGCTTGGCAGGTTCGGGGTGATTTTGTTTGAGGCTGTCTGCTTTCTGTTTGCGGGGTTTTTGTTTCGGTCGCAGGCTTTGGACCGCGGCTGTGCATGTAAGCAGGGCATCCCGCACTTCAAGACCAAGCATGCTGGCCTTGAAGGCAGCGCATCCTGCGTTGGACCGCAGGGCATCCTGCACTTAGGCAGGGCATCTTGCACTTCAAGACCAAGAATCCTGTTCTTGAAGGCAAGGCATCCTGCAGTAGAGTGGGCATGAGCAGGGCATCCTGCGTGATGGGCTGAGAGACGAACTGCGAGACAAGCCGCGGCTTGTTGTAGCCGCAAGGCACAAAAAGGACAATCACGCAGGCCTTGTTTTGCGACGCGTGCCGCGCGTGGCCGTCTGGTTCTGATCTCATAATCTCATCATGAACGTTGTAGCGAACTACGCTACAGAGCGCTCATCACACCCCATCTCATACGACTGCCTCACCGGTCAGCCTCACCGGTCAGCTGCTAGATTTGGCCGAAGAAGCGGACGCACGCGTCTCCACCACCCATGCTTGCAAGAGCTGGTTTGCGAGCGCCTTGGTGGGAGCGCTAGTGGTCTTGTGCTTGAGGCCAAGGATCATCTTTCCGAGCCCGTGCTCCTTGGCTTCTTGGACTGTCACAGCATGCTTGATGCAAAGATGCATTCCTGAAAAGTTGCTGTGGAAATCCTTTGCTCCGAGCTTGTCCCTGATTGTCTCCAAGCTTAGCGCGCGGGGATCCTTGTTCTTTCCCGCCGCTAGCTCCTGCTTGGTCGGTGTCGTTTCCATAGCTGCTTGCGCTTCACCCTTGTCGGTCTTTCGTCGCTTGTTGTACTTCTCAGAAGCTTCTGCGCAGATCGTGGCCATGCGCTTCCAGGCAGCGGCTGATGGAATGGCAGCTCGGCTGTATTTTTTCCTGGTCAGCTTGACACAGGCTGAAGGGGGCTGTTTAGGAGCATCTTTCCTGGTAAAGTCAATCAGGTCCTGGAAGTAGTCGTTGTGGTGGCCCAGAAGGAAAGCTGCGAAAGCCATGTGGCTGCATCTCGAAGTCTTCGCAAAGTAGAGACAGCTGCATCGGAGACGGTCGAGGACTTCTTCAGGCCCAGCAACTAGCGTGACTACACACACGTTGGCCAAGATTTCCTTGACTTTGGTGAGGGACAAGCGCCCCGCCTCTTCGTGCCACATGCCGGGCGACTTCTCCAAGTGCTTCTGCACCTGCATGCAAGCATCTTCCGCTGGGAAGGGGGGGCCTACTATCCCGCAAAGACAACTTCTGTGGGGTCACACAAGTGCTTTCTACAGACAGAAGTGCAGCCGAAGGACGTCTGCCACGGAAGAGTCGCAGAGCCGCAGCAGGGACACCATGCAGCAAGCCACATCATCGTCCACCACCATGGAGGCATTTGTGACTGGGAGCACAAATGCTTGACGGACGTCGCCGACCTCACCAATATCAAACTCGACGCTCTTCGTGTTGCCGGGGCAAGATTGCCACAGCAAGCGTGCGCACGGCAGCCTCATTTGGTGATCGTCAAGGACTTTAACCCTTTCCGTGAAGATGGCTTCGCCGCTGACCAGGCGGCTAGAGATACCGCCCAGCTTGAGCTTGAGCTGCTTCGCGGCGGCGTCATCCGCGCCCAACTTTGCCTGACGAGGCCGCAGGGGCGCACCAAAGTCGACTGGTCGTTGCGGCGCCGCACGCTGCGCACGACCCTACAAATCGCTAAACGATACTTCCAACACGAGCGAAAACACGTGGAACAGTGACAGCGCCCACCAGAGCTCACAGCGGAACCCTTGGCGCAATCCCACGCCTCCGTAGCTTTGAGGATGTGGTTCAAAGCATCTGTAGCAGGCATTTTTGCCACGTTGCCAGGCAAGAGCTTCTTCATGTGATGCACAGCGCAAACTGCATGTTTGCCGCCACCATTGCCCGCACCTCTTTCTTGGAGCCGGCGCGCCTCATGATGGATGACACCTGGTGTCGGACATCTAAGACGAACACAGTCTTGGGGAACGCCTTTCGCAAGGCGTTTTGCCCACCTAAGCTTTCGTCAGCGTGAACCTGGTGAAGAAACTGACTCAAGTCATTGTTCTTCGAGGAGTGCCATTCCTTCATGAGGTGCAGCACCGTGAGCATGTGCTCTTGCCCTTCTTTGGGCACAAAGCCCAAGCCTACTTGCACCAAAGTGGTTCGAGGAATACCTTCGCGGTCGTACTTTTTCGCGCACAAGCAGAACTTCCACAGGCCCCAATCGCTGGAAAAGACCTTGTACGTGCAGTCATGCACGCCGACAAGGTAGTCATGGTCTCCGCCGCGAGCTTGAGCAATCATCGCTGCAGCAGCCTCAGCTGCGCAGCTGCCCCAACTAGCCCGGCAGCCTATCCCACCGCCGAAGTGGAGAAAACAACCAGCTGAATCAAATGGCGTGGCAAAGAAACTGAAACAAAAGCAAGGGAGAACATCAGTCGCCTCCAACTTGCTTGTGGGTGCAGATTGCTTGTGGGTGCAAAGACAAGAACGCAGCGAATTTGAAGGCAGGAAGCGTCGGCGAACTTCTGGCAGGTGACGATGCCGCATCCGTCCTCGCGCACCACGGTGCTCCAGACGCTCCCATCCTCGTTGATCTTGCGCAAGTGCTCCAGCCACTGACCCAAGCCAGTGCCTCCACCGAACTCTGCCGACGCGCTCTGTTTCCGCACGGCTCGCCGGCGAGATTGCACCAAGGCTGCTGTGCAGGGCCAAGTCTCCATCTCTGCACCTTGCGCCGCCAGCTGCACCATGGCCTGCATTGGCGTGTTGGCTTCGGTCAATGCGTCTGCCTGCCGACGCACTGCCACTGCAGTGCCTCGAACCAGCCTGGGCTCCGTGGCGTGGTTGCCGTTGACGTGGACGATGTGCTCCTTGGCGCCGTCTTCTGTGAGTTGGAAGATATGACGCCACTTGCGAGGACAGTCTTTATGCGTTTGGCAATACGCATACACTGCCACGTGCTCACCAGCTGAGCGGCCAATCTTCATCTTTGCTTCCATGGACTGCTATGCGAGCCACGCGAGCACGGCGCGGCGGCACTCGGCGTGGCTGGTCACATCGAAGTCGGGAGACAGCCGGATGACGGCCTGCTGCTCCCACTCCATCTGATGGGGCTCGAAAGGACGACCTCGCTACCTTCCCCGCAGAGCCGGAAACGTATGCTCCACGACACTGCGTTGAAGCGTGGGAGAGCCTGGAGCAACTGAAAGCTTGGACCGGCCTTGAATTGCCGAACGTTCTGAGCAAGCACGGAAACTCAGCCTTGAAACAGCTGTCTCGCAAGCTGGAACACGTCGTGCGCAGGCAGAGTACACGGACTGCAGAAGCTTTTTTTTCCGCGACTCGCAGGCACGCCACGTGTCGCACCATATAGAATAACCGGAAGCATGCAAAACGCAGACATTGTGCTCGTTAGCAGCCGTGCCCATCAGCAGCCAAAGTGAGGCTTGCCTTCCGCAGCTGGGTCTGCTCACGCTGCCGGAAAGCACCAGAGAGGCACACGCAAATTTTCCATCGCCCTCTTGGTCTCCTCTGTCAAAACACGCTTTGCAAGCACTCGTTGCTGACGCCCTGCAGCCCCACCAGCCCGTCTTTGGTGGACATCAGCTATACCAAGCCCACGTGCCAGCTCGCAAACCTCATCGAACTGAGCAGCCGATAGATGACGAGGGCCCATGGCAGCCCGACCCAATCGAGCCGAGTTTCTCAAAGCGCTGAGCGTTACTTCCTGCTCGTCGGGAAGTGCTCTCATGACCTCCGCCAGCAAGCGCTCCGTGGATGTCATCGGCTCTCCGCATACTTTGCACTCCAGAACATCCCCAGAGCAGAAGATTTCCTGTGACTGCTTGGTCTGCAGCCGCATCTCCGTCTCAAAGGCAATGACGTTGAGAAAGAAGGCTGCCTCCGTGAACTTGACAAGCGCTCGCTGAACGCTTCGGACGCCGGCCTTGGTGTCCACAGCGTGCCTCTCGTCCACTAGATCTGACAGATCTTGCCGCAGGGGTCCCAGGGAAGCTGGCTCGTCGCACCACCTGAAGAAGTCGCAGCCATCCTCGGAGCCTGGCAAGGCACACCCTGACCGCACCCGCGGACCGTGCGCGTCAAACACAAAAACAGAGCAACATCCGAGCGACGCAAACGACCCTTGCAACTGTGTGACCAAGGCACTTGCTTCGGAGCAGCACCAGAACTGCCGCCCGACATTAGACTGCGCTCCCTTGCCTTTGCGCTTACAGACCTTCAACACAACCGGCAGATCGCACACGCACTGTGCGGGGACATCAGCTGGATTCCCCCTCGGGTCCATCGTGCGATGTTGAACCGCAGGCACGGCGCAGAGCGTGAACTGCAGGTAGCGCAAAGATTCCTCTTCCACGTGAGCCACGGCGATGTAGCTGCCAATCCATTGCGAGTGCTTGGAGACATAGTCCCTGACTGACACCCGCTGCTGCGTAGATAGTTTTTGCTCTTCGAAGAAATTGTGAACCTGAGCAAGGAGCTTGTTGGCCTCGTTGGTCAAGGACAACTTGCGCGCCGAGCTGGCGGGCCCAAAGATCCGCAGCGCGCTTTCTACGACTCCGCCAAGAAATTCGCGAATGGGCTGCAAGGCACCGATGTCATCCCAACGGCAAGCTTGCGCGTGGGCCACGGTGAAGCACCACCCCTGTAGAAAGCCCGTGGACCTCAGACGCACAGCCCAAGGCAGCCACAAGCGCTCGACTACATGTCAGGACTTTTTTTTGGCAAAGACACGTCGCTCAAAAAAAAAAGCTCGCAAAATATTCAAGAGCGCCGCTCTCGCAACCGGAGCCTATCCATTTACCACTCGCTTCGTGTTTGCGCCGAACCATTTTACTATGGCAGAAGCCCCCAAAACCGCCAGCTGTTAGGGCAAAAACACCTTCATGACAATCGTCACACGCGACTGCTTGCGTAAGATACCAAACGGGTGGGCGCAAGCTGCGTGCCGTTGCTGCTTAACAATCGATGCCCAAGCTAAGCAGCGGACATGCCCTTCGCGCAAAAGAACTTTCTAATGACGTCCTCCTGCGCCATCATAGAGATTGCAGCCTGCGTCCGGTCAACCCTGTTGGACAAATCAGAGCTCAAGGCCTTGCCGAGGCCATTGCCAGTTCTGAGTGGAAGCAATGTACTTGGGGCTACGTGTTGCCCTGTGTTCGTAGCGCCAGAGCTAGCGTAACTTGCGTCGAAGAAGCTGACTAGCTCCTCTACAACTAAGTAGATATAGCCGGAGTTTTGCTTCAGCTGCTTCACGAAACCCGCAGTGCTTCCTCCGTCGAAAAGAAGTCTTTCACCCGCGCTTGCAGAGTTGTGCGCGAGGAAGGGCATGCGATCCATGACGTCGCAAAACACCCTGTGTATCAACTCCTGCTGCACGGGGGTCTTCTTCGACCCCGGGGCTGCAATGCCGATGCACGGCACCCTCGGGGTGACTGATAAAGTTGCCTTCAATTCCACTTGCATGTCAATATGCAAGCACGCAGCGAGCATTGTCGACCAAACCTGATGCACCAGCTTGTCCGGGAACCCTGTGCAGCGCGAGAGGCAGAGAAGGGCCACCTCAACCGGCAAAGCACTACAGCAAGATGGCAACAGGCGAGAGCCAGCGGCGTCCAAGTCTGCTTTCTCGGAGCCCAGACTGGCAATCTCAGAAAAGCACAAGGCTGCCGGGCGTGGGACAGCATGCGCTGGCCAGTTAGGAATCTTGGCGAAATCCTCCGCCGCAGGCCAGTCTGCTTGTGGCCCCCGTAGCCGTCGCAGGAGCGGCGCGGCGTACTCAGCGACGCATGCGTGCACTCCGTCCAAGTCAGCGCTGGCCAAGGGGTCCGGGGCGGCTTGTGCTGGGTCGACCTGGGTTGGGGAGAAGGGATGCCCTTCGCTGAAGCCAGTGCCACCCGGAGAGCCGCGAAAGCCCCCCACCAGTGGACGCAAGCGCGATGAGGCTTCTGGTTGCTGTGGACTCGGAGTGCGCTGCACTTGCGTTGGAGTCAATGGTGTGCGGCATGGGCTACGCGTCCGATCCCGCTCCTGGGACATCGCGACAAATGACTTCGCTGGCATTCAGCTTGGCAACATGAGCTGGAACAGTTGGCACTACTGCCTATCTCCAATCAAGCCTTTGAGCATGGCGATGTAATGTGCCCTGCGCTAACAAGCCTGGAGCAAGAAGACCGGCGGCGCCCAATCTTGGAGACTGCGGGCTCAGCACGAGCAAATGCCGACCGCTGCGCGCGGAAAACGAACCTATACTCGAGGCATCCCGCGAAGAAAGCGTGGTCACTGCACGCGGAAAATTAGCACTGTTTGAAGCTGTCTGGGATTTTTCTTTCCGTGTCAGGTTTTGGACCGCGCCTGTGCATTTAAGCAGGGCATCCCGCACTCCAAGACCAAGCATGCTGGCCTTGAAGGGAGGTCATCCTGCGTTGGACTGCAGGGCATCCTGCACTTAGGCAGGGCATCTTGCACTTCAAGACCAAGAGTTCTGTTCTTGAAGGCAAGGCATCCTGCGCTGTGGCGCCGCAGGGCATCCTGCATCTCTAAGCGCGGCGTCGCAATGCATACGCGCGCACTAGGAAACTTGGAGACAAGCCAGGGGAGGAACCGCGCGGAGGCGTGCAATGCAAGGCCTGCGAGGCATCCGCGCGCGCCCGCAGTTGCTTCATGCCGTTTGGTTTGCTGTGCGGCGCCGCCGTGCTGTTGGGCTGTTTTGGATCGGCAGGCTCTGCGTGGTTTTGTTTGAGGGTGTCTGCTTTCTGCTTGCGGGATTTTTCTTTCCGTGTCAGGTTTTGGACCGCGCCTGTGCATTTAAGCAGGGCATCCCGCACTCCAAGACCAAGCATGCTGGCCTTGAAGGCAGGGCATCCTGCGTTGGACTGCAGGGCATCCTGCACTTAGGCAGGGCATCTTGCACTTCAAGACCAAGAGTTCTGTTCTTGAAAGCAAGGCATCCTGCGCTGTGGCGCCGCAGGGCATCCTGCATCTCTAAGCGCGGCGTCGCAATGCATACGCGCGCACTAGGAAACTTGGAGACAAGCTGGGGGAGGAACCGCGCGGAGGCGCGCAACGCAAAGCCTGCAAGGCATCCGCGCGCGCCGCAGTTGCTTCATATGCCGTTTGGTTTGCTGCGCGGCGGCCGCCGTGGCTTTGGGTGTTTTGGATCGCGCGGATGGCTATACTTTGAGGAGGCCCGTCTGCTTTCTGCTTGCGGGATTTTCTTTTCCGTGTCAGGTTTTGGAACGCGCCTGTGCATTTAAGCAAAGCATCCCGCACTCCAAGACGAAGCATGCTGGCCTTGAAGGCAGGGCATCCTGCGTTGAACCGCAGGGCATCCTGCACTTAGGCAGGGCATCTTGCACTTCAAGACCAAGAGTTCTGTTCTTGAAGGCAAGGCATCCTGCGCTGTGGCGCCGCTGGGCATCCTGCATCTCTAAGCGCGGCGTCGCAATGCATACGCGCGCACTAGGAAACTTGGAGACAAGCCAGGGGAGGAACCGCGCGGAGGCGCGCAACGCAAGGCCTGCAAGGCATCCGCGCGCGCCCGCAGTTGCTTCATGCCGTTTGGTTTGCTGTGCGGCGCCGCCGTGCTGTTGGGCTGTTTTGGATCGGCAGGCTCTGCGTGGTTTTGTTTGAGGCCGTCTGCTTTCTGCTTGCAGGGATTTTTCTTTCGTGTCAGGGTTTGGACCGCGCTCTGTGCATTTATGCCGGGGCATCGCACTCCAAGACCAAGCTTGCTGGCCTTTTGAAGGCAGGGCATTCTGGTGGGACTGCAGGGATCCTGCACTTAGGGCAGGGCATCTTGCACTTCAAGACCAAGATTTCTGTTCTTGAAAGCAAAGGGCATCTGCGCTGTTTGGTAGACGCCGCAGGGCATATCCTGCATCTCTAAGCGCGGCGTCGCAATGCATACGCGCGCACTAGGAAACTTGGAGACAAGCGGGGGGAGGAACCGCGCGGAGGCGCGCAACGCAAAGCCTGCAAGGCATCCGCGCGCGCCCGCAGTTGCTTCATGCCGTTTGGTTTGCTGTGCGGCGCCGCCGTGCTGGTGGGCTGTTTTGGATCGGCAGGCTCTGCGTGGTTTTGTTTGAGGGTGTCTGCTTTCTGCTTGCGGGATTTTTCTTTCCGTGTCAGGTTTTGGACCGCGCCTGTGCATTTAAGCAAAGCATCCCGCACTCCAAGACCAAGCATGCTGGCCTTGAAGGCAGGGCATCCTGCGTTGGACTGCAGGGGCATCCTTGCATTAGGCAGGGCATCTTGCACCTTCAAGGACCAAGAGTTCTGTTCTGGAAGGCAAGGCATCTGCGTGTGGCGCCGAGGGCATCCTGCATCTCTAAGCGCGGCGTCGCAATGCATACGCGCGCACTAGGAAACTTGGAGACAAGCTAGGGGAGGAACCGCGCGGAGGCGTGCAATGCAAAGCCTGCAAGGCATCCGCGCGCGCCGCGTTGCTTCATTGCCGTTTGCGTTTTGGCTTGTGCGGGCCGCCGTGCTGTTGGGCTCTGTTTGGGATCGGCAGGCTCTGCGGTGGTTTTGTTTGAGGGCGTCTGCTTTCTGCTTGCGGGATTTTTCCTTTCGTTCTGTCAGGTTTTGGACCGCGCCTGTGCATTTTAGCAAAAAGCATCCCGCTCTCCCAAGACAAGGCATGCTGGCCTTGAAGGCAGGGATTCCTGCGTTGAAACAGCAGGGCATCCTGCACTTAAGCTTGGGCATCTGCACTTCCAAGGACCAAGGTTCTGTTTCTTGAAGGCAAGGCATCCTGCGCTGTGGCGCCGCAGGGCATCCTGCATCTCTAGGCGCGGCGTCGCAATGCATACGCGCGCACTAGGAAACTTGGAGACAAGCCAGGGGAGGAACCGCGCGGAGGCGCGCAACGCAAGGCCTGCAAGGCATCCGCGCGCGCCCGCAGTTGCTTCATGCCGTTTGGTTTGCTGTGCGGCGCCGCCGTGCTGTTGGGCTGTTTTGGATCGGCAGGCTCTGCGTGGTTTTGTTTGAGGGTGTCTGCATTCTGCTTGCGGGATTTTTCTTTCCGTGTCAGGTTTTGGACCGCGCCTGTGCATTTAAGCAGGGCATCCCGCACTCCAAGACCAAGCATGCTGGCCTTGAAGGCAGGGCATCCTGCGTTGAACCGCAGGGCATCCTGCACTTAGGCAGGGCATCTTGCACTTCAAGACCAAGAGTTCTGTTCTTGAAGGCAAGGCATCCTGCGCTGTGGCGCCGCAGGGCATCCTGCATCTCTAAGCGCGGCGTCGCAATGCATACGCGCGCACTAGGAAACTAGACAAGCTAGAGGAGGAACCGCGCGGAGGCGTGCAATGCAAGGCCTGCAAGGCATCCGCGCGCGCCCGCAGTTGCTTCATGCCGTTTGGTTTGCTGTGCGGCGCCGCCGTGCTGTTGGGCTGTTTTGGATCGGCAGGCTCTGCGTGGTTTTGTTTGAGGGTGTCTGCTTTCTGCTTGCGGGATTTTTCTTTCCGTGTCAGGTTTTGGACCGCGCCTGTGCATTTAAGCAGGGGAACATACCGCACTCCAAGGACCAAGGCATGTGGCCTTGAAGGGGCATCCTGCGTTGGACTTGCAGGGCATCCTGGCACTTAGGCAGGGCTCATCTTGCACTTCAAGACCAAGAGTTCTGTTCTTGAAGGCAAGGCATCCTGCGCTGTGGCGCCGCAGGTCATCCTGCATCTCTAAGCGCGGCGTCGCAATGCATACGCGCGCACTAGGAAACTTGGAGACAAGCTGGGGGAGGAACCGCGCGGAGGCGCGCAACGCAAAGCCTGCAAGGCATCCGCGCGCGCCCGCAGTTGCTTCATGCCGTTTGGTTTGCTGTGCGGCGCCGCCGTGCTGTTGGGCTGTTTTGGATCGGCAGGCTCTGCGTGGTTTTGTTTGAGGGTGTCTGCTTTCTGCTTGCGGGATTTTTCTTTCCGTGTCAGGTTTTGGACCGCGCCTGTGCATTTAAGCAAAGCATCCCGCACTCCAAGACCAAGCATGCTGGCCTTGAAGGCAGGGCATCCTGCGTTGGACTGCAGGGCATCCTGCACTTAGGCAGGGCATCTTGCACTTCAAGACCAAGAGTTCTGTTCTTGAAAGCAAGGCATCCTGCGCTGTGGCGCCGCAGGGCATCCTGCAGCTCTAAGCGCGGCGTCGCAATGCATACGCGCGCACTAGGAAACTTGGAGACAAGCTAGGGGAGGAACCGCGCGGAGGCGTGCAATGCAAAGCCTGCAAGGCATCCGCGCGCGCCCGCAGTTGCTTCATGCCGTGTGGTTTGCTGTGCGGCGCCGCCGTGCTGTTGGGCTGTTTTGGATCGGCAGGCTCTGCGTGGTTTTGTTTGAGGCCGTCTGCTTCTGTTTGCGTTGTTTTTTTCTTTCCGTGTCAGGTTTTGGACCGCGCTTGTGCATTTAAGCAAGGCATCCCGCACTCCAAGACCAAGCATGCTGGCCTTGAAGGCAGGGCATCCTGCGTTGGACCGCAGGGCATCCTGCACTTAGGCAGGGCATCTTGCACTTCAAGACCAAGAATCCTGTTCTTGAAGGCAAGGCATCCTGCGCTGTGGCGCCGCAGGGCATCCTGCAGCTCCAAGCGCGGCGTTGCAACTCATACGCATGCGCTAGGAAACTGGGAGACAAGCTGGGGGACGAACCGCGCGGAGGCGCGCAACGCAAAGCCTGCAAGGCATCCGCGCGCGCCCGCAGTTGCCAGAGAAACGGGGACACGGAGCTGACTTAGCGAAGTAAGGTCTCCGAGTCAGAACCCGACGGCCCGAGTCGGCCGCGGAAGCCACGTGTCAGACGGAAAGCGCCGTGTCAGACAACGACGGCCCGAGTCGGCTGCTTGCAAATCTGACTTTTTCGTCACCGGCCATGTCATTCAAGCTGCAGCTACCCGGTGTGAGACGGCCAAGGCTCACCCAACAAACCACGCAGCATCAGCAGCATGTCGTCGGAGAACGCGTGCCAAGCCTTGAACAAGGAGCCCATGCTGCGAGACCGCCCATACACTGGCTCATACTCTTGCACGTGGTTCATGCAGGACACAAGCAGCGGCTCCAAGGTCTCTGCGTGCGTTCGCCAGGATGCCCCCCAGGTCAGCTGCAGTT
>CAUJNA010000158.1:989874-1012374 GCA_963377175.1 Effrenium voratum
CCAGCATGTGCGCAGTGCCATGCGAATGCACTTGAGCGGGTGTGTTTATCGCGTGCCAGCATGTGTGCTCTGCTATGCGAATGCACTTGAGCGGCTGTGCGTATCATGTGCCAGCATGTGTGCTCTGCAATGCGAATGCATTGAGCGGGTGTGCTTTTCATGTGCCAGGATGTGTGCAGTGCTACGCGAACACACTTGAGCGGGTGTGCTTACCATATGCCAGCATGTGCGCAGTGCTATGCGAATGCACGTGAGCGGGTGTGCCTATTATGTGCCAGCATGCGTGCAGTGCTAGGCGAGTACACTACAGCGGGTGTGCTTATCATGTGCCAGCATGTGCGCAGTGCCATGCGAATGCACTTGAGCGGGTGTGCTTATCACATGTGCCAGCATGTGTGCTCTGCTATGCGAATGCACTTGAGCGGGTGTGCTTATCATGTGCCAGCATGTGTGTAGTGCTAGGCGAACACACTTGATCGTGTGTCCTTATCATGTGCCAGCATGTGTGCAGTGCTATGCGAATGCACTTGAGCGGGTGTGCTTATCATGTGCCAGCATGTGTGCAGTGCTAGGCGAATACACGTGATCGTGTGCGCTTATCATGTGCCAGGATGCGCGCAGTGCTATGCGAATACACTTGAGCGGGTGTGCTTATCATGTGATACACTTGAGCGGGTGTGCTGATCATGTGCCAGCATGTGTGCAGTGCTATGCGAATGCACTTGAGCGGGTGTGCTTATCATGTGCCAGCATGTGTGCAGTGCTAGACGAACACACTTGATCGTGTGTGCTTATCATGTGCCAGGATGTGCGCAGAGCTATGCGAATACACTTGAGCGGGTGTGCTTATCATGTGATACACTTGAGCGGGTGTGCTGATCATGTGCCAGCATGTGTGCAGTGCTGTGCGAATGTGCACTTGAGCGGGTGTGCTTTTCATGTGCCAGAACGTGTGCAGTGCTATGCGAATGCACTTGAGCGGGCGTGCTTATCATGTGCCAGCATGTGTGCAGTGCTATACGACTGCACAAGAGCGGGTGTGCTTATCATGTGCCAGCATGTGTGCAGTGCTACGCGAATATATTGAGCGGGTGTGCTTATCATGTGCCAGCATGTGTGCAGTGCTACGCAAATGCACTTGAGCGGGTTTTTTTTCTCATGTGCCAGCATGTGCGCAGTGCTATGCGAACGCACTTGAGCGGGTGTGCTTATCATGTGCCAGCATGTGCGCAGTGCTACGCGAATATATTGAGCGGCTGTGCTTATCATGTGCCAGCATGTGCGCAGTGCTATGGAAATACGCTTGAGCGGGTGTGCTTATCATGTGCCAGCATGTACGCAGTGCTGCGCGCATACACTGGAGCGGGTGTGCTTATCATGCGCCAGCATGTGTGCAGTGCTATGCGAATGCACTTGAGCGGGTGTGCTTATTATGTGACAGCATGTGTGCAGTGTTACATGAATGCACTTGAGCGGGTGTGCGTATCATGTGCCAGCATGTGTGCTGCGGTATGCGAATGGACTTGAGCGGGTGTGCTTGCTATGCGAGTGCACTTGAGCGGGTGTGCTTATCATGTGCCAGCATGCGTGCAGTGCTACGGGAATACACTTGAGCGGGTGCGTTATCATGCGCCAGCATGTGTGCTCTGCTACGCGAATGCACTTGAGCGTGTGTGCTTATCGTGTGCCAGCATGTGTGCAGTGCTATGCGAATGCACTTGCGCGAGTGTGCTTATCATGTGATATACTTGAGCGGGTGTGCTTATCATGCGCCAGCATGTGTGCTTGCTATGCGACTGCACTTGAGCGGGTGTGCTTATCATGTGCCAGCATGTGCGCAGTGCTTTGCGAACGCACTTGAGCGGGTGTGCTTATCATGTGATACACTTGAGCGTGTGTGCCTATCATGTGCCAGCATGTGTGCAGTGCTATGCGAATGCACTTGAGCGGGTGCGCTTATCATGTGCCAGCATGTGCGCAGTGCTAAGCGAATATATTGAGCGAACCCGCTCAAGTCTTGAGCGGGTGCGCTTATCATGCGCCAGCATGTGTGCATTGCTAGGCGAATACACTGGAGCGGGTGCGCTCATCATGTGCCGGCATGTGTGCAGTGCTACGCGAATACACTTGAGGGGGCGTGCTTATCATGCGCCCGCATAAGTGCAGTGCTAGACGAATACACTGGAGCGGGACTGCTTATCATGTTCCAGCATGTGTGCAGCGCTGGGCGAATACACTGGAGCGGGTGCGCTTATCACGCGCCAGCATGCGCGCAGTGCCAGGCCAGTACACTTGAGCGAGTGTGCTTATCATATTAATATGCCAGCATGTGTGCAGTGCTAGGCCAGTACACTTGAGCAGGCGCGCTTATCATGTGTCAGCATGTGTGCCGTGCTACGCGAGTACACTTGAGCGGGTGCACTTATCATGTGCCAGCATGTGCGCGGTGCTACGCGAACGCACTTGAGCAGGTGCTCTTATCATGTGCCGGCATGTGTGCAGTGCTACGCGAATAGATTGAGCGGGCGCGCTTATCATGTGCCAGCATATGTGCAGTGGAATGCGCTTGAGCGGGTGTGTTTATCACGCGCCAGCATGTGTGCATTGCTAGGCAAATACACTGGAGCGGGGGCGCTTATCATGTGCTAGCACGTGTGCAGTGCTAGGCGAGTACACTGGAGCGAGTGCGCATATCATCTGCCAGCATGTGCGCAGTGCTAGGCGGGTACACTTGGGCGGGTGTGCTTATCATCTGCCAGCATGTGTGTGCAGTACTTGGCGATTGTGCTGGAGCGCGTGTGCTTATCATGTGCCAGCATGTGTGCAGCGCTACACGCATGCACTTGAGCGGGTGTGCTTATCATTTGGCAGCATGTGCGCAGTGCTACGCGAATACACTTCAGCGGGCGTGCTTATCATTTGGCAGCATGTGTGCATTGCTAGGCGAATGCGCTGGAGCGGGTGCGCTTATCATATGCCAGCATGTGTGCAGTGCTAGGCGAGTACACTGGAGCGGGCGCGCTTATCATGTGCCAGCATGTGCGCAGTGCGAGGCCAGTACACTTGAGCGGGCGCGCTTATCATTTGTTAGCCTGTGTGCAGTGCTTGGCGAATATGTCATGTGCCAGCGTGCGTGCAGTGCTACACGCATGCACTTGAGCGGGTGCGCTTGTAATGCGCCAGCATATGTGCAGTGGAATACAACCCGCTCTAGTCTTGAGCGGGTGCGCTTATCATGCGCCAGCATGTGTGCATTGCTAGGCGAATACACTGGAGCGGGTGCGCTTATCATGTGCCGGCATGTGTGCAGTGCTACGCGAATACACTTGAGGGGGCGTGCTTATCATGCGCCCGCATTAGTGCAGTGCTAGACGAATACACTGGAGCGGGACTGCTTATCATGTTCCAGCATGTGTGCAGCGCTGGGCGAATACACTGGAGCGGGTGCGCTTATCACGCGCCAGCATGCGCGCAGTGCTAGGCCAGTACACTTGAGCGAGTGTGCTTATCATATTAATATGCCAGCATGTGTGCAGCGCTAGGCCAGTACACTTGAGCAGGCGCGCTTATACCATGTGTCAGCATGTGTGCAGTGCTACGCGAGTACACTTGAGCGGGTGTGCTTATCATGTGCCAGCATGTGCGCAGTGCTATGCGAATGCACTTGAGCAGGTGCGCTCATCATGTGCCGGCATGTGCGCAGTGCTACGCGAACTGAGCGGGTGCGCTTATCATGTCCCAGCATATGCGCAGTGGAATACGCTTGAGCGGGTGTGCCTATCATGTGCCAGCATGTTTGCAGTGCGTGGCGAATACACTGGAGCGGGTGCGCTTTTCATGTGCCAGCATGTGCGCAGTGCTACACGCATGCATTTGAGCGGGTGTGGTTATCATGTGCCAGCATATGTGCAGTGGAATACACTTGAGCGGGTGCGCATAAGATGTGCCAGCATGTGCGCAGTGCTATGCGAATGCACTTGCGCAGGTGCGCTTATCATGTGCCGGCATGTGCGCAGTGCTACGCGAAGAAATTGAGCGGGCGCGCTCATCACGGCGCCGCCGTGTTGTTGGGTTGTCTTGGCTTGGCAGGTTCTGGGTGATTTTGTTTGAGGCTGTCTGCTTTCTGTTTGCGGGGTTTTTGTTTCGGTCGCAGGCTTTGGACCGCGGCTGTGCATGTAAGCAGGGCATCCCGCACTTCAAGACCAAGCATGCTGGCCTTGAAGGCAGCGCATCCTGCGTTGGACCGCAGGGCATCCTGCACTTAGGCAGGGCATCTTGCACTTCAAGACCAAGAATCCTGTTCTTGAAGGCAAGGCATCCTGCAGTAGAGTGGGCATGAGCAGGGCATCCTGCGTGATGGGCTGAGAGACGAACTGCGAGACAAGCCGCGGCTTGTTGTAGCCGCAAGGCACAAAAAGGACAATCACGCAGGCCTTGTTTTGCGACGCGTGCCGCGCGTGGCCGTCTGGTTCTGATCTCATAATCTCATCATGAACGTTGTAGCGAACTACGCTACAGAGCGCTCATCACACCCCATCTCATACGACTGCCTCACCGGTCAGCCTCACCGGTCAGCTGCTAGATTTGGCCGAAGAAGCGGACGCACGCGTCTCCACCACCCATGCTTGCAAGAGCTGGTTTGCGAGCGCCTTGGTGGGAGCGCTAGTGGTCTTGTGCTTGAGGCCAAGGATCATCTTTCCGAGCCCGTGCTCCTTGGCTTCTTGGACTGTCACAGCATGCTTGATGCAAAGATGCATTCCTGAAAAGTTGCTGTGGAAATCCTTTGCTCCGAGCTTGTCCCTGATTGTCTCCAAGCTTAGCGCGCGGGGATCCTTGTTCTTTCCCGCCGCTAGCTCCTGCTTGGTCGGTGTCGTTTCCATAGCTGCTTGCGCTTCACCCTTGTCGGTCTTTCGTCGCTTGTTGTACTTCTCAGAAGCTTCTGCGCAGATCGTGGCCATGCGCTTCCAGGCAGCGGCTGATGGAATGGCAGCTCGGCTGTATTTTTTCCTGGTCAGCTTGACACAGGCTGAAGGGGGCTGTTTAGGAGCATCTTTCCTGGTAAAGTCAATCAGGTCCTGGAAGTAGTCGTTGTGGTGGCCCAGAAGGAAAGCTGCGAAAGCCATGTGGCTGCATCTCGAAGTCTTCGCAAAGTAGAGACAGCTGCATCGGAGACGGTCGAGGACTTCTTCAGGCCCAGCAACTAGCGTGACTACACACACGTTGGCCAAGATTTCCTTGACTTTGGTGAGGGACAAGCGCCCCGCCTCTTCGTGCCACATGCCGGGCGACTTCTCCAAGTGCTTCTGCACCTGCATGCAAGCATCTTCCGCTGGGAAGGGGGGGCCTACTATCCCGCAAAGACAACTTCTGTGGGGTCACACAAGTGCTTTCTACAGACAGAAGTGCAGCCGAAGGACGTCTGCCACGGAAGAGTCGCAGAGCCGTAGCAGGGACACCATGCAGCAAGCCACATCATCGTCCACCACCATGGAGGCATTTGTGACTGGGAGCACAAATGCTTGACGGACGTCGCCGACCTCACCAATATCAAACTCGAAGCTCTTCGTGTTGCCGGGGCAAGATTGCCACAGCAAGCGTGCGCACGGCAGCCTCATTTGGTGATCGTCAAGGACTTTAACCCTTTCCGTGAAGATGGCTTCGCCGCTGACCAGGCGGCTAGAGATACCGCCCAGCTTGAGCTTGAGCTGCTTCGCGGCGGCGTCATCCGCGCCCAACTTTGCCTGACGAGGCCGCAGGGGCGCACCAAAGTCGACTGGTCGTTGCGGCGCCGCACGCTGCGCACTACCCTACAAATCGCTAAACGATACTTCCAACACGAGCGAAAACACGTGGAACAGTGACAGCGCCCACCAGAGCTCACAGCGGAACCCTTGGCGCAATCCCACGCCTCCGTAGCTTTGAGGATGTGGTTCAAAGCATCTGTAGCAGGCATTTTTGCCACGTTGCCAGGCAAGAGCTTCTTCATGTGATGCACAGCGCAAACTGCATGTTTGCCGCCACCATTGCCCGCACCTCTTTCTTGGAGCCGGCGCGCCTCATGATGGATGACACCTGGTGTCGGACATCTAAGACGAACACAGTCTTGGGGAACGCCTTTCGCAAGGCGTTTTGCCCACCTAAGCTTTCGTCAGCGTGAACCTGGTGAAGAAACTGACTCAAGTCATTGTTCTTCGAGGAGTGCCATTCCTTCATGAGGTGCAGCACCGTGAGCATGTGCTCTTGCCCTTCTTTGGGCACAAAGCCCAAGCCTACTTGCACCAAAGTGGTTCGAGGAATACCTTCGCGGTCGTACTTTTTCGCGCACAAGCAGAACTTCCACAGGCCCCAATCGCTGGAAAAGACCTTGTACGTGCAGTCATGCACGCCGACAAGGTAGTCATGGTCTCCGCCGCGAGCTTGAGCAATCATCGCTGCAGCAGCCTCAGCTGCGCAGCTGCCCCAACTAGCCCGGCAGCCTATCCCACCGCCGAAGTGGAGAAAACAACCAGCTGAATCAAATGGCGTGGCAAAGAAACTGAAACAAAAGCAAGGGAGAACATCAGTCGCCTCCAACTTGCTTGTGGGTGCAGATTGCTTGTGGGTGCAAAGACAAGAACGCAGCGAATTTGAAGGCAGGAAGCGTCGGCGAACTTCTGGCAGGTGACGATGCCGCATCCGTCCTCGCGCACCACGGTGCTCCAGACGCTCCCATCCTCGTTGATCTTGCGCAAGTGCTCCAGCCACTGACCCAAGCCAGTGCCTCCACCGAACTCTGCCGACGCGCTCTTTTTCCGCACGGCTCGCCGGCGAGATTGCACCAAGGCTGCTGTGCAGGGCCAAGTCTCCATCTCTGCACCTTGCGCCGCCAGCTGCACCATGGCCTGCATTGGCGTGTTGGCTTCGGTCAATGCGTCTGCCTGCCGACGCACTGCCACTGCAGTGCCTCGAACCAGCCTGGGCTCCGTGGCGTGGTTGCCGTTGACGTGGACGATGTGCTCCTTGGCGCCGTCTTCTGTGAGTTGGAAGATATGACGCCACTTGCGAGGACAGTCTTTATGCGTTTGGCAATACGCATACACTGCCACGTGCTCACCAGCTGAGCGGCCAATCTTCATCTTTGCTTCCATGGACTGCTGTGCGAGCCACGCGAGCACGGCGCGGCGGCACTCGGCGTGGCTGGTCACATCGAAGTCGGGAGACAGCCGGATGACGGCCTGCTGCTCCCACTCCATCTGATGGGGCTCGAAAGGACGACCTCGCTACCTTCCCCGCAGAGCCGGAAACGTATGCTCCACGACACTGCGTTGAAGCGTGGGAGAGCCTGGAGCAACTGAAAGCTTGGACCGGCCTTGAATTGCCGAACGTTCTGAGCAAGCACGGAAACTCAGCCTTGAAACAGCTGTCTCGCAAGCTGGAACACGTCGTGCGCAGGCAGAGTACACGGACTGCAGAAGCTTTTTTTTTCCGCGACTCGCAGGCACGCCACGTGTCGCACCATATAGAATAGCCGGAAGCATGCAAAACGCAGACATTGTGCTCGTTGGCAGCCGTGCCCATCAGCAGCCAAAGTGAAGCTTGCCTTCCGCAGCTGGGTCTGCTCACGCTGCCGGAAAGCACCAGAGAGGCACACGCAAATTTTCCATCGCCCTCTTGGTCTCCTCTGTCAAAACACGCTTTGCAAGCACTCGTTGCTGACGCCCTGCAGCCCCACCAGCCCGTCTTTGGTGGACATCAGCTATACCAAGCCCACGTGCCAGCTCGCAAACCTCATCGAACTGAGCAGCCGATAGATGACGAGGGCCCATGGCAGCCCGACCCACTCGAGCCGAGTTTCTCAAAGCGCTGAGCGTTACTTCCTGCTCGTCGGGAAGTGCTCTCATGACCTCCGCCAGCAAGCGCTCCGTGGATGTCATCGGCTCTCCGCATACTTTGCACTCCAGAACATCCCCAGAGCAGAAGATTTCCTGTGACTGCTTGGTCTGCAGCCGCATCTCCGTCTCAAAGGCAATGACGTTGAGAAAGAAGGCTGCCTCCGTGAACTTGACAAGCGCTCGCTGAACGCTTCGGACGCCGGCCTTGGTGTCCACAGCGTGCCTCTCGTCCACTAGATCTGACAGATCTTGCCGCAGGGGTCCCAGGGAAGCTGGCTCGTCGCACCACCTGAAGAAGTCGCAGCCATCCTCGGAGCCTGGCAAGGCACACCCTGACCGCACCCGCGGACCGTGCGCGTCAAACACAAAAACAGAGCAACATCCGAGCGACGCAAACGACCCTTGCAACTGTGTGACCAAGGCACTTGCTTCGGAGCAGCACCAGAACTGCCGCCCGACATTAGACTGCGCTCCCTTGCCTTTGCGCTTACAGACCTTCAACACAACCGGCAGATCGCACACGCACTGTGCGGGGACATCAGCTGGATTCCCCCTCGGGTCCATCGTGCGATGTTGAACCGCAGGCACGGCGCAGAGCGTGAACTGCAGGTAGCGCAAAGATTCCTCTTCCACGTGAGCCACGGCGATGTAGCTGCCAATCCATTGCGAGTGCTTGGAGACATAGTCCCTGACTGACACCCGCTGCTGCGTAGATAGTTTTTGCTCTTCGAAGAAATTGTGAACCTGAGCAAGGAGCTTGTTGGCCTCGTTGGTCAAGGACAACTTGCGCGCCGAGCTGGCGGGCCCAAAGATCCGCAGCGCGCTTTCTACGACTCCGCCAAGAAATTCGCGAATGGGCTGCAAGGCACCGATGTCATCCCAACGGCAAGCTTGCGCGTGGGCCACGGTGAAGCACCACCCCTGTAGAAAGCCCGTGGACCTCAGACGCACAGCCCAAGGCAGCCACAAGCGCTCGACTACATGTCAGGACTTTTTTTGGCAAAGACACGTCGCTCAAAAAAAAAAGCTCGCAAAATATTCAAGAGCGCCGCTCTCGCAACCGGAGCCTATCCATTTACCACTCGCTTCGTGTTTGCGCCGAACCATTTTACTATGGCAGAAGCCCCCAAAACCGCCAGCTGTTAGGGCAAAAACACCTTCATGACAATCGTCACACGCGACTGCTTGCGTAAGATACCAAACGGGTGGGCGCAAGCTGCGTGCCGTTGCTGCTTAACAATCGATGCCCAAGCTAAGCAGCGGACATGCCCTTCGCGCAAAAGAACTTTCTAATGACGTCCTCCTGCGCCATCATAGAGATTGCAGCCTGCGTCCGGTCAACCCTGTTGGACAAATCAGAGCTCAAGGCCTTGCCGAGGCCATTGCCAGTTCTGAGTGGAAGCAATGTACTTGGGGCTACGTGTTGCCCTGTGTTCGTAGCGCCAGAGCTAGCGTAACTTGCGTCGAAGAAGCTGACTAGCTCCTCTACAACTAAGTAGATATAGCCGGAGTTTTGCTTCAGCTGCTTCACGAAACCCGCAGTGCTTCCTCCGTCGAAAAGAAGTCTTTCACCCGCGCTTGCAGAGTTGTGCGCGAGGAAGGGCATGCGATCCATGACGTCGCAAAACACCCTGTGTATCAACTCCTGCTGCACGGGGGTCTTCTTCGACCCCGGGGCTGCAATGCCGATGCACGGCACCCTCGGGGTGACTGATAAAGTTGCCTTCAATTCCACTTGCATGTCAATATGCAAGCACGCAGCGAGCATTGTCGACCAAACCTGATGCACCAGCTTGTCCGGGAACCCTGTGCAGCGCGAGAGGCAGAGAAGGGCCACCTCAACCGGCAAAGCACTACAGCAAGATGGCAACAGGCGAGAGCCAGCGGCGTCCAAGTCTGCTTTCTCGGAGCCCAGACTGGCAATCTCAGAAAAGCACAGGGCTGCCGGGCGTGGGACAGCATGCGCTGGCCAGTTAGGAATCTTGGCGAAATCCTCCGCCGCAGGCCAGTCTGCTTGTGGCCCCCGTAGCCGTCGCAGGAGCGGCGCGGCGTACTCAGCGACGCATGCGTGCACTCCGTCCAAGTCAGCGCTGGCCAAGGGGTCCGGGGCGGCTTGTGCTGGGTCGACCTGGGTTGGGGAGAAGGGATGCCCTTCGCTGAAGCCAGTGCCACCCGGAGAGCCGCGAAAGCCCCCCACCAGTGGACGCAAGCGCGATGAGGCTTCTGGTTGCTGTGGACTCGGAGTGCGCTGCACTTGCGTTGGAGTCAATGGTGTGCGGCATGGGCTACGCGTCCGATCCCGCTCCTGGGACATCGCGACAAATGACTTCGCTGGCATTCAGCTTGGCAACATGAGCTGGAACAGTTGGCACTACTGCCTATCTCCAATCAAGCCTTTGAGCATGGCGATGTAATGTGCCCTGCGCTAACAAGCCTGGAGCAAGAAGACCGGCGGCGCCCAATCTTGGAGACTGCGGGCTCAGCACGAGCAAATGCCGACCGCTGCGCGCGGAAAACGAACCTATACTCGAGGCATCCCGCGAAGAAAGCGTGGTCACTGCACGCGGAAAATTAGCACTGTTTGAAGCTGTCTGGGATTTTTCTTTCCGTGTCAGGTTTTGGACCGCGCCTGTGCATTTAAGCAGGGCATCCCGCACTCCAAGACCAAGCATGCTGGCCTTGAAGGGAGGTCATCCTGCGTTGGACTGCAGGGCATCCTGCACTTAGGCAGGGCATCTTGCACTTCAAGACCAAGAGTTCTGTTCTTGAAGGCAAGGCATCCTGCGCTGTGGCGCCGCAGGGCATCCTGCATCTCTAAGCGCGGCGTCGCAATGCATAAGCGCGCACTAGGAAACTTGGAGACAAGCCAGGGGAGGAACCGCGCGGAGGCGCGCAACGCAAGGCCTGCAAGGCATCCGCGCGCGCCCGCAGTTGCTTCATGCCGTTTGGTTTGCTGTGCGGCGCCGCCGTGCTGTTGGGCTGTTTTGGATCGGCAGGCTCTGCGTGGTTTTGTTTGAGGCCGTCTGCTTTCTGCTTGCGGGATTTTTCTTTCCGTGTCAGGTTTTGGACCGCGCCTGTGCATTTAAGCAGGGCATCCCGCACTCCAAGACCAAGCATGCTGGCCTTGAAGGCAGGGCATCCTGCGTTGGACTGCAGGGCATCCTGCACTTAGGCAGGGCATCTTGCACTTCAAGACCAAGAGTTCTGTTCTTGAAGGCAAGGCATCCTGCGCTGTGGCGCCGCAGGGCATCCTGCATCTCTAAGCGCGGCGTCGCAATGCATACGCGCGCACTAGGAAATTGGAGAACAAGCCAGGGGGTAGGAAGCCGCGCAGGAGGCGTGCCAATGCAAGGGCTAAGAGGAATGTCTGCGCGAAGCCCGCAGTTGCTTCATGCGTTGGTTTGCTGCGCGGCGCCGCCGTGCTGTGTTGCTGTTGGGTGTTTTGGACCAGCAGGCTCTGGGTGTTTTTGTTTGAGGCCGTCTGCTTTCTGCTAGCGGGATTTTTCTTTCCGTCAGGTTTGGACCGCGCATGAGCATTTGCCCGCGGCCATCCGCACGCCAACGGTCCAGGCACTTTCGGTGCACCCACTTGCTGTGCCCTGCCGATGGACCGGCGATCCTGCACTTAGGCAGGGCATCTTGCACTTCAAGACCAAGAGTTCTGTTCTTGAAGGCAAGGCATCCTGCGCTGTGGCGCCGCAGGGCATCCTGCATCTCTAAGCGCGGCGTCGCAATGCATACGCGCGCACTAGGAAACTTGGAGACAAGCCAGGGGAGGAACCGCGCGGAGGTGCGCAACGCAAGGCCTGCAAGGCATCCGCGCGCGCCCGCAGTTGCTTATGGTTTGGTTTAGCTGTGCGGCGGCCGCAGTTGCTGTTGGGCTGTTTTGGTATCGGCAGGCTTCTGCGTGGTCGCAGCTGATCTGCCAGGCTCCTGGCTGCTTGCGGGATTTTTTCTTTCCGTGTCAGGTTTTGGACCGCGCCTGTGCATTTAAGCAGGGCATCCCGCACTCCAAGACCAAGCATGCTGGCCTTGAAGGCAGGGCATCCTGCGTTGGTCTGCAGGGCATCCTGCACTTAGGCAGGGCATCTTGCACTTCAAGACCAAGAGTTCTGTTCTTGAAGGCAAGGCATCCTGCGCTGTGGCGCCGCAGGGCATCCTGCATCTCTAAGCGCGGCGTCGCAATGCATACGCGCGCACTAGGAAACTTGGAGACAAGCGGGGGGAGGACCCGCGCGGAGGCGCGCAACGCAAAGCCTGCAAGGCATCCGCGCGCGCCCGCAGTTGCTTCATGCCGTTTGGTTTGCTGTGCGGCGCCGCCGTGCTGTTGGGCTGTTTTGGATCGGCAGGCTCTGCGTGGTTTTGTTTGAGGCCGTCTGCTTTCTGCTTGCGGGATTTTTCTTTCCGTGTCAGGTTTTGGACCGCGCCTGTGCATTTAAGCAAAGCATCCCGCACTCCAAGACCAAGCATGCTGGCCTTGAAGGCAGGGCATCCTGCGTTGAACCGCAGGGCATCCTGCACTTAGGCAGGGCATCTTGCACTTCAAGACCAAGAGTTCTGTTCTTGAAGGCAAGGCATCCTGCGCTGTGGCGCCGCAGGGCATCCTGCATCTCTAAGCGCGGCGTCGCAATGCATACGCGCGCACTAGGAAACTTGGAGACAAGCTGGGGGAGGAACCGCGCGGAGGCGCGCAACGCAAAGCCTGCAAGGCATCCGCGCGCGCCCGCAGTTGCTTCATGCCGTTTGGTTTGCTGTGCGGCGCCGCCGTGCGGTTGGGCTGTTTTGGATCGGCAGGCTCTGCGTGGTTTTGTTTGAAGGCCTGTATGCTTTCTGCTTTGCGGGATTCTTTCTTCGTTTATTGGTGTCAGGTTTGGACGCGCTGTGATTTTAGCAAAGCATCCCGCACTCCAAGACCCAAGCATGCTGGCCTTGATGGCAGGGCATCCTGCGTTTGACTGCAGGGCATCCTTGCATTAGCAGGGCATTTTGCACTTCAGACCAAGAGTTTGTTCTTGAGGCAGGCATCCTGCGCTGTGGCGCGCAGGGCATCCTCAATCTCTAGGCGCGTGTGCAATGCATACGCGCGCAATAGGAAACTTGGAGACAAACAGGGGAGGAACCGCGCGGAGGCGCGCAGCGCAAGGCCTGCAAGGCATCCGCGCGCGCCCGCAGTTGCTTCATGCCGTTTGGTTTGCTGTGCGGCGCCGCCGTGCTGTTGGGCTGTTTTGGATCGGCAGGCTCTGCGTGGTTTTGTTTGAGGGTGTCTGCTTTCTGCTTGCGGGATTTTTCTTTCCGTGTCAGGTTTTGGACCGCGCCTGTGCATTTAAGCAGGGCATCCCGCACTCCAAGACCAAGCATGCTGGCCTTGAAGGCAGGGCATCCTGCGTTGGACTGCAGGGCATCCTGCACTTAGGCAGGGCATCTTGCACTTCAAGACCAAGAGTTCTGTTCTTGAAGGCAAGGCATCCTGCGCTGTGGCGCCGCAGGGCATCCTGCATCTCTAAGCGCGGCGTCGCAATGCATACGCGCGCACTAGGAAACTAGACAAGCTAGAGGAGGAACCGCGCGGAGGCGTGCAATGCAAGGCCTGCAAGGCATCCGCGCGCGCCCGCAGTTGCTTCATGCCGTTTGGTTTGCTGTGCGGCGCCGCCGTGCTGTTGGGCTGTTTTGGATCGGCAGGCTCTGCGTGGTTTTGTTTGAGGGTAGTTGGTACCCATTTGTTTGTTTTTTTGTCTGCTTTTGCTTGCTGAGGGGGCCCTCTTTCGTGTCAGGTTTTGGACCGCGCCTGTGCATTTAAGCATAGCATCCCGCACTCCAAGACCAAGCATGCTGGCCTTGAAGGCAGGGCATCCTGCGTTGAACCGCAGGGCATCCTGCACTTAGGCAGGGCATCTTGCACTTCAAGACCAAGAGTTCTGTTCTTGAAGGCAAGGCATCCTGCGCTGTGGCGCCGCAGGGCATCCTGCATCTCTAGGCGCGGCGTCGCAATGCATACGCGCGCACTAGGAAACTTGGAGACAAGCCAGGGGAGGAACCGCGCGGAGGCGCGCAGCGCAAGGCCTGCAAGGCATCCGCGCGCGCCCGCAGTTGCTTCATGCCGTTTGGTTTGCTGTGCGGCGCCGCCGTGCTGTTGGGCTGTTTTGGATCGGCAGGCTCTGCGTGGTTTTGTTTGAGGGTGTCTGCTTTCTGCTTGCGGGATTTTTCTTTCCGTGTCAGGTTTTGGACCGCGCCTGTGCATTTAAGCAAAGCATCCCGCACTCCAAGACCAAGCATGCTGGCCTTGAAGGCAGGGCATCCTGCGTTGGACTGCAGGGCATCCTGCACTTAGGCAGGGCATCTTGCACTTCAAGACCAAGAGTTCTGTTCTTGAAGGCAAGGCATCCTGCGCTGTGGCGCCGCAGGGCATCCTGCAGCTCTAAGCGCGGCGTCGCAATGCATACGCGCGCACTAGGAAACTTGGAGACAAGCTAGGGGAGGAACCGCGCGGAGGCGTGCAATGCAAAGCCTGCAAGGCATCCGCGCGCGCCCGCAGTTGCTTCATGCCGTTTGGTTTGCTGTGCGGCGCCGCCGTGCTGTTGGGCTGTTTTGGATCGGCAGGCTCTGCGTGGTTTTGTTTGAGGCCGTCTGCTTCTGTTTGCGTTGTTTTTTTCTTTCCGTGTCAGGTTTTGGACCGCGCTTGTGCATTTAAGCAAGGCATCCCGCACTCCAAGACCAAGCATGCTGGCCTTGAAGGCAGGGCATCCTGCGTTGGACCGCAGGGCATCCTGCACTTAGGCAGGGCATCTTGCACTTCAAGACCAAGAATCCTGTTCTTGAAGGCAAGGCATCCTGCGCTGTGGCGCCGCAGGGCATCCTGCAGCTCCAAGCGCGGCGTTGCAACTCATACGCATGCGCTAGGAAACTGGGAGACAAGCTGGGGGACGAACCGCGCGGAGGCGCGCAACGCAAAGCCTGCAAGGCATCCGCGCGCGCCCGCAGTTGCCAGAGAAACGGGGACACGGAGCTGACTTAGCGAAGTAAGGTCTCCGAGTCAGAACCCGACGGCCCGAGTCGGCCGCGGAAGCCACGTGTCAGACGGAAAGCGCCGTGTCAGACAACGACGGCCCGAGTCGGCTGCTTGCAAATCTGACTTTTTCGTCACCGGCCATGTCATTCAAGCTGCAGCTACCCGGTGTGAGACGGCCAAGGCTCACCCAACAAACCACGCAGCATCAGCAGCATGTCGTCGGAGAACGCGTGCCAAGCCTTGAACAAGGAGCCCATGCTGCGAGACCGCCCATACACTGGCTCATACTCTTGCACGTGGTTCATGCAGGACACAAGCAGCGGCTCCAAGGTCTCTGCGTGCGTTCGCCAGGATGCCCCCCAGGTCAGCTGCAGTTGTGTGCGAAAGGACACGGGATTATTGCCTTCACAGGGAGGCTGGAGGTCAGGCCAGGAGCATGTCACTTTCCAGTGCTCACAGCGGCGGAGGCTGTAGATCACTGTCATGAGAATGGTGACGGTGTCCAGGTTGGTAGAGGACTGCTCCCCTCCAACGTGGCGGCAGAGGCTGTACTGGATGCGCAAGCACTGCTCCAGATGCCACAAGGGAGTGAAGTTGCCGTATGTGACCTCCTCATGCCGGCCACGGTGAGCAGCCAGCGCAGCCTGCATCCCACCCACCAAAGCCATGACGTGCTGCGTGTCAAGTTGGACGGACATGTGCGGCAGCCAAGACTGACAAGTGGCTGAAACACTTCTCGGGCCAAGAGCGCTGCAAGGCAAGCAAGGCAACTCACAACACAAATCAGTTGCAGGTCACGGTCAGCATGAAGCAATGACTCCGGATCGCCCTGCTTTGTGCGACGCCAGCAACCCCTAGACTGTCACAGCCCTTTTCGGGCGCATCCCCCAGAAGACCTTGGACCAACTGCGTGGCCAAGCGCGCTGCCAACTTGCTGGCAAGCGCCCCCATTGTTGCACACTCATCGATCGAGTGTACGGACACTTGGGCTTTTTCCGCCCGCACTTCAAAATTGGACCCTGAAGACTCAGCACGGGCTGCAATGCCCTGGCACAAAAAAGCATCGACCCCACCTTGCGGGCTGCTGCTGGCGAGCCAGCGACCGCTGCAGCTTCTTTTGCTGCTTTTCACGCAGCGCCAAGCTGGCCGGGCATCCTGCGTTGGACCGCAGGGCATCCTGCACTTAGGCAGGGCATCTTGCACTTCAAGACCAAGAATCCTGTTCTTGAAGGCAAGGCATCCTGCGCTGTGGCGCCGCAGGGCATCCTGCAGCTCTAAGCGCGGCGTTGCAATTCATACGCATGCGCTAGGAAACTGGGAGACAAGCTGGGGGACGAACCGCGCGGAGGCGCGCAACGCAAAGCCTGCAAGGCATCCGCGCGCGCCCGCAGTTGCCAGAGAAACGGGGACACGGAGAAGTAAGGTCTCCGAGTCAGAACCCGACGGCCCGAGTCGGCCGCGGAGGCCACGTGTCAGACGGAAAGCGCCGTGTCAGACAACGACGGCCCGAGTCGGCCGCGTATGGGACGGCGGGCACGCCAGAAGAAGCGCGGACGCGGAGCTAACTTAGCAAAGTAAGGTCTCCGAGTCAGAACCTGACGGTCCGAGTCGGCCGTGGAGGCCACGTGTCGGACGGGAAGCGCTGTGTCAGACAACGACGGCCCATTGGGGGCAGTTCCTGAACGCGCTTCCGCAACCACGCGCGAGTGTTGTCTGACTCGCGCGTAGGCGTTGTCCGACTCGCGCGTTGGCGTTGTCTGACTCGTGTTGTCTGACTCGCGGGCCTGTTGTCTGACACGGTCTTCGCTCCTGAAACCAGTGGCTTCCGGAACCGCCTTTCACGGGATTATCTTTGGGTGTCGGGCGCACTCAAAGCGCCCACCAGCGGTACTGACGCAAGTGAAGAGGCTATCCCCTGGCCGGCTTTGGAAAGGCATTCTCTGATTACCATCTACCACTTTTAAGTGTAAACAATAGGTTTTAGCTACTTGTGATTGAACAATGGTTTGTGCCATATGTGTTTAAACAATTGCTTAAACCACGCGGTTTAAAAAGAACTCGCTTAAACCACACGTGTTTAAACAATGAGTTGAACCACAAGTGTTTAACAATGGGTTAAACCACATGTGTTTCAACAATGGTTGCACCAACTTGTGTTTAAAGTTTGAAGACTGGTTTAGACCACATGTGCTGAAGCAATGGCTTAGACCAAATGTGTGTAAGCCACATGTGCTTAAAACCTAGTTGAAACCACATGTGTGTGTGTGTGTGTTTACAACTGTTTGAACTACATGAGTTTAAACGACTGGTGTAAACTTTAAACCACATGTGTGTTAAACTCTGGTTTAAACCGCTTGTGATTGAACAATTCTGTAAACCTCTTGTGATTGAACACTGGCTTGAACCACTCGTGGTTCAACCCTGGTTAAAACCACGTGCGGTTAAACAAGGATTTGACCGCTTGTGTTTCAACACTGATTCAAACCACTCGTGGTTGAAACATGATTTGACGCAAGCACATGTGCTTCACAAATGTACAACCAGTTGTTTTCAACAATGTCTGAACCACATGGGTTTAAACTGGTTTAAACCACTTGTGTGTCAACAATTGATCAAACCACATGTTTAAACAATTGTTTAAACCACATTTGTTTAAACAGCGGCTTAAACCACTTGCGCTTGAACACTTGTGCAAACCACTTGTGCTTGAAAAATGGCTTGAGCCACTTGTGTTTCAACTCTGGCTTGAACCATGTCTGGTTAAACCGCCTGTGTTTCAACACTGATTTTGATTCAAACCATGGTTTAACGCACGTGTGTCCAACAAATGCTTAGGACAACTCGTGCTTCACCAATGGTTCAAGCCACATGTGCTTAAATTTAGACCATGGTTTCAACCCCCAACATGCTTCAACCTCCTTTGGCTTGGCCTTTGGCCACAGCGGAACCGGGGGGTCCAGCGGCAAGTTAAGTCCAACCCTCGGGCGAGGCGGACAATATGGGAGGGAGGGAAAGGTCTCAAATTAGTGGACCCCTTTTGGAAAAAACAAGACAAAAGGACACATCTTGGGGGTCGAGCTTGAGACACGCCCTGGCGGATTTTTTGTTCATGAAATGAAAACATCGCGGGATATCGTATCAACGCTTCAGGCTGAAGAGGCAACCAGCTGAAGAAAGGCAAAGGCATATCAACTAATATCTCGGCATATCACATAATATATATATATATCTCTTACACTCATCGCACAACAAAAAAAACACTCAGCCTGCGGCAAGGGTTGCCAAAAAACCGTCGCTTCGCACCTTCAAGGTGATCAAAGTATGCAGAGCTCAGGATGGACAGGTATGCCTCAGTGAGGGGGCT
This sequence comes from Effrenium voratum, assembly GCA_963377175.1. Lineage (NCBI taxonomy): Eukaryota > Dinophyceae > Suessiales > Symbiodiniaceae > Effrenium > Effrenium voratum. The sequence continues at coordinate 1,008,116 of CAUJNA010000158.1, forward strand.
TACCTCTTCCCTCAGACTTGAACATGAGAAAATTGATGTGAGAGTTTCCCCGCGGCTTTTGCGGAGAAAAGGCAACCGGGAGTTCCCCCATGTACAGCAAACTTCCCCGCCGTCAGCTGGTTCTTCTCGTGAATTAAGGGTTTGGTTGAATGAACCCTGGATCCCCGAAAGACGGAAACCACAGGGGCACAACTTGTTCCAGCACCCCCCAGCTGCTTTCTGGTTTCCCTTGACATTTGTTGGTTGCATGGTTGAGAAACAAAACAGTTGGCAACGTGCAGGTAGGGGGGGGCATTTCCTTATTCCCCGGCAAACCAGCAAGTCAGGTCGTTTGGACAACTGTAGATGTTGCCGTTTTGCGCGGCCCGCAAACCGAAAACGGCGTATGCTATCCGTCACTCGCCACTCAGCCCATCAATTCGGCTGGGTTTCAACCCAACCCCAACGCCGCCTTTCAGACAGCACCAGTTTCTTAGCGGGAAAAAGCAGTTGGGGGGTGCTGGACTGGGTCTTAGTAGATTATATATATATATATATGGTACCCACCCAGCCTATGTCATCGCCAAGCCAGCAAAAGGGTGGATCGATTGGGGGGTACCCCCTCAAGCCATGCCTTGCCTTGGGAAGTTTCTCAACTAAAGAAAAGAAACAATACGCCAATTACACGCACAGCAGGCTGCCAATCTCCGAGACTCCGGGCACGTGGCTTTGCCTGACACTTCGGCGGGTGTTGAACTTGCACTCACCAAATACCCGCTTTGTTTTTCGGGAGTGTATGAAATGTCAAACCCCAGCTTGACAAAAGAGGTATTTAGCAAGGAAAAGCGGAACTTTCAACATGTACCCTGAAAACAGCGGGTATTTTAGCAGGAAACACACACCCTCAAACTACCTGTAAAACAAATGGACATTGCTTCAACTTCAAACTCCTGGGTGATTGCCACTATATCGTGAAAGTTGGCATTTCGAGGCTCCATGGTGCAAGGGGCGCTAGATTTTCGTCTGGAAGCTGCCCTCCCAGTTGACCAGACATATAGGGTCTTGGGCCATACGGCACTCCCCACTGGGAGATCCAGATCGACATGCGAATGACTCAAGTGACATCGTTGGAAACAAAACCCCTTTGGGCAATTTCGAGAACGCCTAGGGATGTTAGACCCAGACATCCGGGTTCATCCAGAAAGATGGCGACGCTCCGCCTCATAGCGGTTCTCAGTCGCCATGGCATACGGCCGAGAAAGCGCGCGCTAATGGGCAATCAAGAATAGGGGCTGACTTGAGTGAAAAGTGATACCCCCAAAAAAACACAAAACAAAAAACAGGTGCATGTGAGGTTTACCACCTTTGGGCTTGATGTGACTCGCCATGAGCCGCCGGCTTCGACATCTTCCGGTGCAACTGAACCCCGAAGGCGCGAGAGATTCCAGGCGCAATGCGGGGCAGTTTCAGGATCGGCGCGGCGGGGCGGACATCTCAAGGCTTGGGACATGTGGCTGCGGGTGAAAAATATGTACCCAAAATGGAACCCTGGCAAATGGAAACATGGACTAAAACCTGCGGTTTTTGCTGGTGGTTTAATTTTCACCCACATCTATTTGCAACTCAAGTGAACGTGGCTCCGAGAGGCAACAGACTCATCTGTCATCTGCCAATCAACTGTTTTCCTGAGCGAGCGGAGTCTGTGACCGGTCGTCCAAACATTCAACTATTGCAAATCGATCTGCCTCACAATGCTCCAGCCTACCTGACTCCCTCTACCCGGCTTGTCCCGAAAAGCTTGTGATGGGACAGCCGCAGATTACGAGGGAAAGTGCTATTGGTGCACAAGACAAGCACCTGGAAACTAATTCCAAACACTGAAGTCGCTGCATTCCTAGCCAGGAAACACGGAATCAAATGATCCGCAGGTACACGAGCCACACAGGCGACCCGACGACACTAAAGACTATCTCATCTTTTGCAATGGGTAGCATTATTATTATTATGGTGCGCAGTTGTGATTGTTGGCCAAGCGGATTGAATCCAGTATGTTTGCATCAGGTGGTCGCACAATGTGCACCATCACAAGGTCCTTATTTTTAGGGAAAAGCCTCCTGCGCCACCAAAACAAGTCACGGATTCCGAATCCCACTGGCGCGGCCGATTCCGGCCGTGCCTTTTTTGTGATCGTGCAAAGGATTAACGGCAATGGCCAATGCCAATGTCGCAAGGAGGCTAGAATTAGAGGAAAATAACACAAGCCCAGTTCAACCTGCAAAAGTGGCTTGCAAAAGTGGCTTGCAAAAGTGGCCTGCAAAACATTGCTTGCAAAATGCGAAAGGCCGCAGAAGGCCCTTGCAAAAGAGATCTTCCCTGGGCTTGCGCAAAATCTAGCAGTTTGCAGCCCTGCTTCGATTGCCAATGCACCCGAATGGGGCGTGTTGCTCATCACGCAACCTGCAGTCACACGTAGGAGCGCCCAACCCCCACTCCCATCGATTTCCACTGGTGATAACCAGGATCATTTCTCTGAGTTTCTTCAAAGGGGGCTGGTGCTGCAGCATTGCGGAGGACTGTGGGACGATTTGGCTAAAAAGGACTGTGGTACGAGGAAGTGGAGAATAGCTGATTGGAGATCCAAGAGCCAGGACGAGCATTTATTGAATGGTTGGTGGCACCATGCAAGCACTTAAGAAATTGTAGCGTCAACGCATGCCTGGTGCCCATGGGGTATGTTTCGCAGTTTTGGTGCGATGTTAAGGGCAAAACTCACACGAGGTCGGCATCTGGGGGCCCTTGACACGTAGCCAGATGCGGAACCCTTTTCGGTGTTCATTTCTTGTAAACCGGGGAGGGGTCTTTGGTTGTCTTGACTTGTACAACACCCTAAACCCGGTGGTTTGACTTTGCAACCATCCTATGTTTTGAGTGAAGCATGCCTACCATTCTTGTAGTTTTTCCCGACATGTTGAGAAAAATTGGCCTGGACCCCCCAACTCCGCAGATCTGCAAACGACATCCATCCTCCTTGTTTTTGCTCATCGCTTTGGGGGAACTGGTTGTTTCAGTATGCCTGGGCCTCATAACTTGAAAAGTAGTTGCGGTGGCCAAACACCAGTAGACATGATAAAACAACTAGGAACAGCAAAACAGACTAATCACAAATGCAGACATGCTGGGGGTGGATGCTCGTGCAAAACAGCACACCAAAACTTCCCCTTACAAGCAAAAAGGCAAACATCAGCATTCGATGGTTTTGGCCCTTCTCCTTATTTGAGCGAAATAACATCAAGCCAGAGTCTCAAAGTGGACCATTGTTGCAGGCCACCACCCATGACATCACCTCACTGTTTCAAGCACCTGCATATATTATGGTGTCACGGCCAAATTCAAGACAAACTGCTTGCGTGCCTTGGCAAATTTATCCCTGCAAAAGTAAGGTGTCACGTTCCGCTTGGCCTGGGAAACTTTGCGCCAAGGCTCAAATTTCTAGCGGGATCCCACCACAAACGCCGTCGGACCCATCACTGCATCTAAAGCCACGCAGAACATCGCTAGTTGCGCAATGTAGCTATGGCTGCAACCTCCCTCTTTCGATGCAAAAGCTCTACCAGGAGGCTTTGCTTTGCCAGTTTATCCCCAGGTGCATGCATCTTCCACGAAATAAACAGACTTTGGGTGGGGTATCAGGGATTGACCAAAATCAGGAGCACTTGCGGAGCATGAATTCGTTTTCAGGAGCGACGGCCATGAAATCCAGGAGGATTAGTTCTGAGTGTTTTTTCTACCAGACTCCTCAAAAAACAGTAGTCTCGGGAAACTCCGTGTCTTGTCGAGGGGGCTCAGGAGTGGCAGTACGTACGGATTTGCATCTGACATTCAGTGTGGTCGTGGGTGTTGTTTGGAAGAAACTCGGGAAGGGATCACCAATTTTGGGGCGGGGGTTCGCCCATTTGGAGACAAACGAACCAACGCGCGCTCAACTGTGGCATTGGCTTCTGAGGTGGATCGACGTATGAGACCAACCAACCGACAAATCTGCCACAGCTGACAAGAGTACCGCACAAAGGGCATTCCATCAAATTGTGCCACAGTCAGTTCTTGTGCACATCGCTGGGGCAAGGGCGAACTTCAGCAAAGCTGCAGCTAATTCGCCCAGCCTTGGAGCGAACCAACTCGAGAACTTTCCCTGCGTTAGTGGCGTGCCTCCCTGCGTTAGTGGCGTGCTATAGAGACCTTCGAAGGGACACAATCTGGGTCCCACCAAAGCAAGCGAACAC
>CAUJNA010000158.1:1014874-1022374 GCA_963377175.1 Effrenium voratum
GGGCCCTACTCGTCAGGGCCACAGACTAGACCCAAGGATGGCTGTGGCCTACTCCACATACTTGGAAAAGAAATAAAGAGTCCGGATAGGATAGCCGGCACCACCTCGACAATTTGCAAAGACTCCCAGCTTGCGAGTCTGACAAAGAACTCAGATCAGCCCTTGGCAACAGGGATGGACACACACAATCAGCCACGCGGCACTTCCTTCGCCATAGACATTGCAGCCTGCGCAGAACCCAAATCCCACCGCTGGGCCCCAGCCGGGTGTGTAAAACGCCCGCGGGCCAAACTAAAATGAACAAGACGTGAAAAGGCTCCAAACCCTGTGACCTGTACAGAGCCAGACGCGCCGCAGTCACGGCGACTTGCAAAGAGAATCGCAAAAGGGCCAAGTGGATCTTGCGCAAAGCGAGGAAAAAGAAAAAGAGCAAGAAAACAACAAAAAGAACGAACAGACCCGAGATGCTCCACTAACGCCGGGGCCCCAGCCGGGTATTTAAATCACCCGCGGGCCAGAAAAACCGACGGTTTGCTGCAGGTCTAAATGGCAAATTGCAACGACGGCCTAGACAGCAGCAAAAAAAAACATCGGGGGGATTACGGCCTCTCAGACCCAATGGGCATGCTGGTTTCTGAGGCGATAGACATCGCTGGCAGTCTCCGTTGTGCTTCACAGCACTAGCCATGAAATGGCAACTGAGTGGGAAGACTCCCAAAGCTTGGCGGAACAAAGGCAAGTTCCAAACAGACCTGGGGACCTCAAGGGTCAAAACTCACATCTGAGGGTCAACTGAATGACCAATGCTGCGCGCGAGCCGATGGCAAGGCTCAATCAAACACAGTAGGCTATCCTACCGCAGGCAGCCCGTTAAACGAACTACTGCCTGGATCACACTTGTGAAATCCCCCCTCTCTCGGTCCTTGTTGTGTCTCATTTCTTCTGCGAGGGTCAGGACCAAGCCCAGTGGGCACACATGCACTTTAATTGATTGAGTGGAGTTTCGTCATCCTTGGGCCCTACTCGTCAGGGCCACAGAGTAGACCCAAGGATGGCTGTGGCCTACTCCACATACTTGGAAAAGAAATGGAGTCCGGATAGCCGGCACCACCTCGACAATTTGCACAGACTTCCAGCTTGCGAGTGTGACAAAGAACTCAGATCAGCCCTTGGCAACAGGGATGGACACACACAATCAGCCACGCGGCACTTTCGCCATGGACATTGCAGCCTGCGCAGAACCCAAATCCCACCGCTGGCCCCAGCCGGGTGTGTAAAACGCCCGCGGGCCAAACTAAAATGAACAAGACGTGAAAAGGCTCCAAACCCTGTGGCCTGTACAGAGCCAGACGCGCCGCAGTCACCGCGGCTTGCAAAGAGAATCGTTGCAAAAGGGCCAAAGGGATCTTGCGCAAAGCGAGGAAAAGAAAAAGAACAAGAAAACAACAAAAAGAACGAACAGATCCGAGATGCTCCACTAACGCCGGGGCCCCGGCCGGGTATTTGAATCACCCGCGGGCCAGAAAAACCGACGGTTTGCTGCAGGTCTAAATGGCAAATTGCAACGACGGCCTAGACAGCAGCAAAAAAATACATCGGGGGGATTACGGCATCTCAGACCCAATGGGCATGCTGGTTTCTGAGGCGATAGACATCGCTGGCAGTCTCCGTTGTGCTTCACAGCACCAACCATAAAATGGCAACTGAGTGGGAAGACTCCCAAAGCTTGGCGGAACAAAGGCAAGTTCCAAACAAACCTGGGGACCTCAAGGGTCAAAACTGACATCTGAGGGTCAACGAATGACCAATGCTGCGCGCGAGCCGATGGCAAGGCTCAATCAAACACAGTAGGCTATCCTACCGCAGGCAGCCCGTTAAACGAACTACTGCCTGGATCACACTTGTGAAATCCCCCCTCTCTCGGTCCTTGTTGTGTCTCATTTCTTCTGCGAGGGTCAGGATCAAGCCCAGTGGGCACACATGCACTCTAATTGATTGAGTGGAGTTTCGTCATCCTTGGGCCCTACTCGTCAGGGCCACAGACTAGACCCAAGGATGGCTGTGGCCTACTCCACATACTTGGAAAAGAAATGGAGAGTCCGGATAGCCGGCACCACCTCGACAATTTGCAAAGACTTCCAGCTTGCGAGTTGACAAAGAACTCAGATCAGCCCTTGGCAACAGGGATGGACACACACACACACACACACACACACACACACACACACACACACACACACACACACACACACACACACACACACACACACACACACACACACACACACACACACACACACACACACACACACACACACACACACACACACACACACACACACACACACACACACACACACACACACACACACACACACACACACACACACACACACACACACCACACACCCACCACACCACACCACACCACACCACACCACACCACACCACACCACACCACACCACACCACACCACACCACACCACACCACACCACACCACACCACACCACACCACACCACACCACAACACAACACAACACAACACAACACAACACAACACAACACAACACAACACAACACAACACAACACAACACAAACACACACACACACACAAGCACACACACACACAAGCACACACACACACAAACACACACACACACACACAAACACACACACACACACACAAACACCACACACACACACACACACCCACCCACACCACCCACCCACCCACCCACCCACCCACCCACCCACCCACCCACCCACCCACCCACCCACCCACCCACCCACCCACCCACCCACCCCCGCCCGCACGCACGCACGCACGCACGCACGCACGCACGCACCCACACACACACACACACCCACGCACGCAAGCACGCGCGCACGAACGCACCCAATCACTTACACACACACACACAAACACAAAGAAACACACACACACACACAAACACACACACACACACCACACACACACACACACAAACACACACACAAACACACACACACACACACCCACCCGCCCACCCACCCACCCACGCACGCACGCACACACACACACACACACACACACCCACGCACGCACGCACGCACTCACCCACCCACACACACACACACACCATTAATCACACATCATATCATAGATCACACACACACACACACCCCTTAAACCACACACCACACACCAGACACCCGGCACTAGTCACTAGGCACCAGATACCCAACGCCACAAGCCACACACAACACACCACACACACACCAAACCACAGACCACTAACCGCCCATCACACAGAACACACATGTGATCCCTCTTGATTCTCCTCCTTGGGTTGTGTGAAAGGCCCAAAAGGGCGCAAAAGTATATACAATCAGTGAGAAACATATGTCAACTCTCGGCGAGTTCAATTCTTCTTGAGGGTGTCACAGCACACAACACACCACACACGACACACCACAGATCGCAAACCACACACCACACACCAAACAGCACAAACCACAGGCGACAGACCACAAAAAAGAACACACACCGCACCGCGCCGCCGCCAACACCAAATGCGCCGGTTCAAGGCATCTTCGATGGCTAAGGCTGGTGCTTCTGGCTTGGGTCTGCAATGATCCCCAAAGGGACGTTGACACTGTACTTCTTGTTGAACAGATTCCTGGCCGGCTGAGGGATCCAGTCGCCCATCGAAACACCAAGAGGAAGCAAATCCATCTGTAGCAGAATCTACGATGCTCCGACAGATTGGCGAAGCGCACGCCTATAAGCTGGCCAATAACCACAAGTGATGCGCAAAGGGCCCAAAGCCTCGGCCCTTGGCCCTTTGCCGCCAAGCACACACACACACTCACTATAACAGACTCAACTTCTTGGAATACGTATTTTCCACTCTTACTCAAAGGATCCGCACTCTGTGAATGGCATTTGACTCACTGCTTCACCCTGCCGTTCAAGGAAAACGTCAGATGAAGACTTGAAATCGTTGTTGGTTTTGCTGGCTACCAAGGAAAAGAAACGGCAAGCCAACCGTTTTCGAGGTCCTCTCACTTTGAGACAAATCCACGTCCCATTCCATACCAATCCAACGATGCCACGGTCAAAGTACCACTCTGCAACCACGCCTGAGCTGCACAAGCTCCAGCGAGTCCAAGCCTCATTTCTTTTGCACGCAACGGAGAGAAATGAGAGGCTTCGCTCGCAACAAAAACAAACCCGAAGATACCCAGGCGTACTCCATGCGTGGCAAGCTATGCGAACGACTACCGGGTCTTGGAAAGGACTCCTGAATGAATGGCTCGAAGTTTTCCTCTCGAATGTCTGGTCGACACGCCTGGAATGGGAACCTGGTTGCTAAATCCGAAACCGCACCACGAACTGAAACCATGGTTGAAACCAATAACGTTTGCAACATAATTACACGGGAATTCATAGGTCCCGGGTTTCTGATTTCGTGAGTGGTTCAAGCCTTCGCGGTGAGAACAACCAAAGGGTCCCAAATACCGTACTTGTTGGTTTGGGGCTTTGGTATCGATACACACAGGTAATCTTCGGGTGAATCCATGGCTAACTCCCTCTAGTCGCTAGACAAAATGCACCAACAAACCCTTTGGAGGACACCCTGTGAGTAATTTCTTACATTGGTGTCCTCTTGGGAAATAGATGTCCCTAATGGATAATGAAAAACCGATCAGTCCTCCAGGAATCGCTATCAATTTTGCACCAACACACCCAAAAAGCACCTTTACGAATACTGGTTGAACCGCCAATCCCAACTGGTACCATTTTTGTGGATTCGTAGCCACCCTAGAAAGGACCCCAGGTCGCCTCTTGGCCGTGAAAATGCGAAACCGAAGGACCAAAAACCGATACCCTGCAAAACCAATCTCACTTCCTAAGTGGTTTGGCCAAAAGTCCAAGCGTGTTGTTTGCCACAAAAATGGTCCAAACCCAAAAAGTTTAAAGTCCGGAAACGGAGGACATTGAGCAGCAGGCCGCCCAAAACCAGCATTGACCTCACGCCTGTGTGCCGGGCCAAGATGATGCAAGGACTTGCCCTTGACTCGGTTCCTGGGCGAGGCGCTCAAGAAGCCAGGGGCCAAGTACCCTTCCGAGGACTCCAAAACCACCCGGTGGATGCATTTGCAAGAGTGTTGTAGGTAGGGTTGGCTCACGATGGCTGTGAGTGCGTTCACAGTTCAGCTCTGCTGACGCGAGGGGATCAAGCTGGTACTCCAGGGTACCCATTGGCCTGGCCGATGATTGCAAAATCCCACAGAAGCAATTCCAATTCCAACATGGCCCAAGTTTCCTGAACGCAACTAAAGAATCAAGGCTGACACACTGGGCTTTGTCTCGTCCCTGGCCTTCAGATACTCTCTCCGGTTTTGAATCTGGCATGCGCTTCTGTGAGAAGTTTACTGAAATTTCGATGCCACTGTTACACCTGATTGAGTAAAGCGAAACACTTTTGGTGCCTGATTCCTTCCGTTCAGCTGTCCTGTCTGGATCTTCCCCCAGATCCCGGAACTTGATGCATTCTCTGGGGAGGATCCTCTTCAAGCAATCCTTCCAGAATGGGTGGTGTGTAAAGAAAAAGGGTGAATAAAATGGGGAATCAACCCTTGGAATGTGACAGATTGGCGTCGAGGGAGCCATATACGCATGGCCATGATCAGACCCTTCAGTGGTTGGCTTGCCACAAGCCAGAAATATAGTGATGACAAATCAGGGGTGCAGCTGGGATGGATTGAGAAATTTGTCTGAACAGTTGATGCATCACCTAGCTGGTGCCTGGGTCAATCCACAGTCTGCAAATGTTGCATTTCCACAGCTTGAACTGGGTGTCTTTTTGTAGTGGACCTCCCTAAAATGGTTGCTTTTGGTGTCCTTCACCCAAAAAGGGTACCAACTCAAACAAAAACAGACCTAAATGGCTGTGGGTCGAAAATAGGACCCAAAATTGAACCCCGGTAAGTGGCAACATGGACCAATTGGTGGTTTAATTTTGACCCACACCCAAATAACTCAAGAAAGGACGCTACGTGCACGGCGTTCGCTCGACCCACGGTCTGGGGCTGCGGCCAGCTCCCGCCGCCTGTCTTGGACTGCTGCGCTAGAAAGGCCTGGAGCGATGCACCAAGGACGCGGTTGATTCACACTCTTGCGAAGACATACCCACAAAGACACATTGCCAGGCTGTATTTGGTTCATGATCTAATCCTCATTTTCCCCTCTGGGCTTGCGTCGCCCTGTTTGAACATGTTTAGAGCATTTGTTTGAAACCATCTTAGGTCCCGGTTACCAGGCGGGCAAACGCCGGGTCGCAGAAACACAAAACAATTGAAGCATATCTCCTGCTGGTCTAGCCCTCAGTCCAAAGTGCAGTCCAGCAGGCCAAGTCAGCACTTGGCCCACTCACCCCCAGCCCAGCTTGCAGCCCAGCCCTGCCCCGCTGCCCAGCTGCCCAGCTGCCCAGCCCCTCTGGCCAACAAGTCAGCTCACGTGCAATCAAGCCCAGCCCAGTGAAGCCGTGCAGTGTCAAGCACTTCAATCCAACTTTTTGCACTACTGCCAGCCCAGTCCAGTGTTTGGGCCATGGGCAAGGCGCAGGCATAGTTGCCCAACGACAAGCTTCTTGCAGGCAGCGCGACTGCGATGACTCACACCTATAAATCGCGACTTAACCAGCTCTTGCTAGCTTTCGCGCCACAAATGCTGCATGCTGCATAAGGCGGGCAACGCGAAGCGTTTACACCTAACATCCAAGGGGGTGCCATGGGGTGTCCCGTTTTTGGCCTGAAAGACTCAGAACAATCTGCAATCAGATTGGCTTTAAGGAAAGCCTAAAGGACACCACTGCGCATGTTTTGGGCGCTTCTATGCTGACAAATACCATTTATCAGCACGGTCTTCCGCAGTGGTTGGCGTTCAGGGCAAACAAAATGGACCAAAGGAGAGAAACAAACCAATCTGCCCAAATTGTCGTAACTCCTCTTTAGTCAGCATCCCAAGATGAGTCCCAATATTATGATCCTTTGGTTCTTTAGGCTACCTCTGCGCCAAGGAACGGAACAAAAAAAAGAAGCGACACCCGACCTTCAAGAGAAAGGGAACACGAGAGGAACAAGAACACCATTGGGCCATTGGGTGTGTTTTTTGAGAGCGCCCCCTGTTTGTGGAAAACCCACCATGTTGGGGGGGTCGACTCAAAGACATACTGTACCCAGTTCTTGGTCGCCTCAGTTGGGGTGTGGACCCAGATTAAAAGAAAACCATTCATATTTTAAGAACCAGGCAACATTTTAAGACTTGCGTACCAAACCAGAATCGCGGGATCGAAATGTACCACCAAATAGTAGCAAAAGGGGCTGGATTACAAAACGTCTTTCCGGTGCATGCGGTTTTCATTGGCCCTTCCAAGGCATCCCGAACCGCACTATCCTTGCTGCGCCATGGATTACTTCAGCCAGATCGGGAGAATTCACATGGATTCAACCA